>OMKP01012495.1:1214-13827 GCA_900302375.1 Bathygadus melanobranchus
CCCCCCCCACTCATTTCTCTTTTTTCCTATAAGGAAGTATTTACAGTAACATGATCAGATAATGTTGGCACTCTAAGCCTTTTGAAAGAGGGGCATTTGCACCGATCAGACCGGTGAGTTGGATCCAAGAGGGGTTTTAAACTACACACCATCAATTTCAAGTTGAGTACATTGTTTTTGAAGTGTGAGATTGTATGTGTGTGCCCTTTACTGTTGGATTTTGTTGCTATGAAAACACATGGACTTATAAACTGGAGGCCATTGTGACGCGTCAGCTGTCTAAACTGCTGTCCGACTCAGGGTGCCATTAAAAAGCACTTAGGCGTTTATAAGGTTTGCAGAACTTTTTTTCTCTTTGGCATATGCATGGGGATGCATGGAGAAAAGTTCTTTGTTTCCCCAAGAAGGTTATGAAAGGTTGCGCTGTCTGTGTTTTATGGCCTTCTCTTGTATATTAGCATATTACATCTTTAATTCCTAAATTGTTTTTTACTTTTTATTAATTCAGTGCATTCCCACACACTTTATGGAGTGACTTAATGATATAAATCCTTTGTCTAGATATATACGCCTAAGGGAGGTACAACAAATAAGAATCAGGAACATTAAATGAAAATACAGAAATACTGAACATAAAGAAAAATCCTTTGTAGGTCTACGCCATGTGCTCAGTAGGGTTATCTGTGAGACAAAAAGGATTTATCCACTTAATTCGTAATGATTCCCGGTTTCCAGGAATGACACTTAACTCTCCTTCTCTCTGTGACTCCTCTGATCTCTACAGAGCCTTGTTCATCCCAATTTTTTCAGACACACTTGAGCTCCTGTCAGTGCTTGAATAGGATCTCGGTATCTGTGACGATACTATGCTTATCCTGGCGACGGACTCCTCCTAACACCCCACACGATTATAATATCTTAAGAAGATGCTCGGTGCAAAAAGTAGACCACGTATCTTCAATGAAAGAAGATGATCTTCATGAACCTTTAAAATGTGTTGTAATGATCCAAGTGTTGTTCTCATAAACATGCTTCGCGATTATACTAATCACTACTAAGTGTGTAACACCAACCAATTCTCTTAACTCTGGAGGTGGTGCACAGATGGTAGACCTCTGAACACTTACAATGCAAACTAATCCTCATTAGTCTAATAGCTTAATGCAGGATAGGCAATCTTCAACAAAGATTAAGTGATTTGTGTTACTGAGGTCATCACTGTTTGAAAACGTTTTAGTTTTGTGGAGAAACTAAAACTAATCACGCAGCCATGCCATCGTCCACTCCACATCTCACCATGTGATCTCCAACAGGAGGATGTTTCCTAGCTACAAGGTCAAGGTGACTGGAATGAACCCCAAGACCAAGTACATCCTGCTCACAGACATCGTCCCAGCGGACGACCATCGCTACAAGTTCTGTGATAACAAGTGGTAAGAGAAGTCACGTTACTGTTATCGCTATGTTCTCCGTTGAGCAGGTTGTAGCTGCGGTTGTGGTATCTTGTAACATTGTAACAGTGGTGCCTGTAAAGCAGTGAATCAATGAAGGCATGCTGGTGACAGTGGGCCATGAGCCCGAAGGTTGAGAAGGTCATGATTAAACGCAATGGATGTTAACATGAGTGAAGTGCAAAACACTGCAATAAATAACTAAATGAATAAAAGCCCAAAAATATTTTCCAGAAAAAAGCACAGCGAAGCATACTCCGCAGACTAAAGTGGACATTTTATAGCCATTTGTTTTTCATTTTAGGGACAGCAGTTTATTTTTTTGGCCAAGGAGAATTCTGGCATGACACTTCGGGGAACCATAATAGAAATAAATGTTTCTATCATGACGGAGACCACTAGGAAACTGTTGTTTGGAGTCTTGTTTCACAGGCTCTGTTCTGTGGTTTATGGACATCAACGGAATGGTTGGCTAAAGAGACATGGACATTTAACTGGTCTTTATTGGCCATATCATCATGTAGCGTATCAATACATCTGTGTAAACAAATAAAAGTAGTTCAATCATGGCAGTAGATAATGATGATTTGTTGTCCAACAGGATGGTAGCAGGCAAGGCGGAGCCTGCCATGCCAGGGAGGCTCTATGTGCATCCTGATTCGCCTGCGACGGGATCACACTGGATGAGGCAGTTGGTGTCATTTCAAAAGCTTAAGCTTACCAACAACCATTTGGACCCATTTGGGCATGTGAGTCACCTTCCTGTGCACTGAATATATGTAAACCATCAAAACATATTCACTAAGGAACTCCAATGGGAAACACAAATGGTTTTATTCATTGTTCATCGTGTTTGGTTCTCATCACACTTTCACTGTGGTGAAATGATTCAGAGGTATTTGTGTCAAATTGGCCATTGATTGGAGGAAGATTAAAATATATTTTTTTAAATAAATAGCTAGATGTGAGAAATAGGTAGGTTGGTAAGTATTGGCTGTGGTGAAATAAATTGGGGTATTTATTATGACATTGACTATGAAATATATGACATTTTCATTAGATTAAAATGAGTATAGCAATCTAGAGTAGACCAGGGGTCAGGAACCTATTTCTCTGCAGTCATACATGGTTCTTTCAGTAATTGCATACGGCTGAGCAAAAAGACTGAAAAAAGGTTCTATGATCAAAATGAAATTACATTTTACATCAAATATTCTAAAAGTCTTCCAATCAATTTACCATTATACCATAAACTACTATCTGAGTAGATAATGCAATGGCAGAAAGGCCAAGGTGTTGAAGAGAAGAAGTTTAGCTCAAGGAGTGGTGCTAGTCGGCTACTAGACAGAGGAGGGCTTTTCTGGGGTTGCTTGCAAAGCGAGATAAAGAGTGTGAGCGTGGCAGCATTCCCCAGGGGAACTATAGGATGGCTTGTCTGAAGCCATCCCATCAGTGGGCGGGCTCATTAGGTTCATAACCTCTCAGATGAGTGGCGGGGCCCGCTGTCACATTGAGTCCAGCGCTTGGCCAATGATGAGGCCGAGTAATGAGCAGAGAGACAGAGAGAGAGAGAGAGAGAGAGAGAATGCAGAAACTGCTGGGCTGTTCTATATGTTTTGATTAATGCAATGAATGCAATGAATTCATCCTCAAGGATTTATAGTTTGGTGTGATAGCTGCTATGTTAAGCCAGTAAAAATCTTTGTCTAAAGAAAGGTGGATAAATGTTTACGTTTGACTCAGTTTTCAACTAATCTGTATGGAGCACATGTGTGACATATTCACATAAAGTCACAGAGGCATTCAACTATGCCACAAGCAAAGTTCATACACATAAGAGATTCTGTTGGCGGTCAATAGGGCTAATCTTTGACCCTAGTGATGGGAACATGTGATCTCTGCGACTGTCCATTGTTGAACTTGAAGCCTAGCCTTTCCAGGTTAGCCTTTACCTCCCTTTGAGAGACCCCTGGTTGCATTATCTTCAGGGGTTGGCTAGCAGCCTCGCCGGCCGTGTCTGGGAGGTGAAGAGGGGAGGAGAAGTGGTGAGCTTGACGCTCATCTCCCCTGACAGTGCTGGACGAGTGATGACCCGACCCCACTGCTGGAGATCCTCCACTGAGCAAACGGCTATAGGCTGCACTGAGCAGACTGGAGCCAGAGAGCTGACCCCACCACCACCCCTACAACCAGCACACTGAGCACTCTAGAGCATACGTTGGCTGCGCCTGCTGCACACTGGATGTCACTGTATAAGCTTATCAATAACTCTAAAATGTGGGATTATAGCAGATGAAAATGTTGGCAGGTCAGATCAAAATGACACACGATACACAAGTCAGAGAGAGAATGCTTGAATGTATGATGTGAAATACCATTTAAAAGCAATCCCAAAATACAGAAAAAAAATAAGGCTAGATACTATTTACATAACAAATACATGAAATGAAAAATGAAATGTAAACCTGAGCAACTCAACATCCTATTTGGCAGCTAGCCAACTACACTCAAATTATTTAACCTCTGTAGCCGTGGTTCTCCCTTCTGACTCTCCAGATCATCCTTAACTCTATGCACAAGTACCAGCCCAGGCTACACATAGTGAAGGCGGATGAAAACAACGCCTTTGGCTCCAAGAACACAGCCTACTGCACTCATGTGTTCCACGAAACCGCCTTCATCTCTGTGACATCTTATCAGAACCACAAGGTAACCAGCATGACGAAATCATGATTGAAAGATATATGCCAACCGAGCTCGACAACACACAGAACTGTTCACTCACTAGATAACGGGGTCATGCACAGGACCCCTTAGTAGCACCTTTGTTTACAGCGAAGGTGCTACTAAGCCATTCTATAACATCCAACACTCGACATTACACAGAACATTACACAAAAATCACAAATGTGCACAGGAAAGCTTAGTTAGTAAATAATAATTCTGTATGTATTTTTTTTATGAATAATTAAAAATGTTTAAATGTTGTGGAAAGTTAATTGTAATGGTGATATTCATTGGCACACAATGCCCGGTTTAACTACAGAACATACAATACAATACAGTAGATCAATGTTATTAAACTGATCAAGTTGTTAAGAACAATGTTGACTATTAACTGTGTTCATTTCTTAAACAACATAAAAATACTTTAATGTAAACATAATCTTTTAGATCACGCAGCTGAAGATAGAAAATAATCCATTTGCCAAAGGGTTTCGGGGTAGTGAAGAAGGAGATCTACGCGTTTCACGACTACAGGGGTATGTTTTGACAGCACAAACACATTCATAAATACAATAGAAAGAAACCAAATAATTCCTCAACATACAATAAGGTGTTCTTTAGAAACTTTCAAGAATGAAAAGTGAAGATCTGGAAGGCATTTTTTTACTTTTACTTTTTTACTTCTAGAAAAGACTATCCTGTGATATCCAAAAACATGGTTCGCCAGAGACTCATCTCCTCACATGGCCACTTAGCAGGGAAGCTGGGAACTGGAGTCCTGACTGGACACCCACAAGTGCTTTCCTCCTACCAGTACACAGACACCGGGACCCCCTTGTCAAACTCAGACCCCCAAGATCCTCTCTCCAGTTCTTTCCCCCAGAGCAGAGACCCAGGGCTTCTTTATCACCGTTTCAAACACAGAGCAGGTCTGTTACACGCCTCTTCCTCCCATTCATTTAAATTCCTCGTGTTATCAATCATATTGTATGAATTAATTGACTTGTTTCTTATCGCAGATAACGCCAGGCACCTGGAGCTGGGATGTAAGCGGCCATATCTAGAGACGTCGTCTGCGGTGTCAGAAGAGCATTACTTCCGCTCGGCGCCTGCTTACGAGTCACCGTTGCTGTCCCACCCGTACAGCGCGGACGCCATTAGCTCCAGGGAAGCGTGTATGTATGGGGGGGGGATGGAGGCAGAGACCGGCTCCGGCGCGGGGGAGGCAGACGAGTTGAGTTCCCCGTCGTTGAACTGCAACATGTGGGCCTCCATGCAGCCATACCCACGTTACAGCGTGCAGACGGTGGAGGGCGTGGCCTATCAGCCCTTCGCAGCGCACTTCGCCAACGCTGCCTCCGTGGTCTCGCCGCATTGCCCCGCCGCGGTCGCCATGGCGACGCGACCGCAGGCCGACCTCGGGGTCTATAACCCCGCGTCGGCCGCCGCCCAGAGGGCCCTGCCCGTCGCGCCGCATTCTTCCTCGTCCTCCTCCTCATCCTCCTCCTCCTCACCGACCGTCCCAGGATTAAGAGACAGGACAAGCCATCAATCTCTTTATCCCAGGAAGTCGGGATCACCACTCCGTCCTCAAAGAGATTTCTCCGTCTATCCTCCACAGAGCTCAATGTCCGCCCGGGAGGCCTCCTACCAGTACCAAATGGGGCTGAGCAGTGCAGGAACACACTGGGGCGATGGCTAATGAGGACCGTTAAGAGAGAGCAGTTTCCATTTGGACTGCAAATCACAATGATGTGCCATAAGCCTCTTGTAAGCCGCCTATGCTAAAGCCATGAGATGGTCATGAGATTACTTTGACTTTGCCAAGCTAACAATCGAAAGCCATATTCAATACAATTCAGAAGGTAGATGACTTACCTGAATACTCAGTTTCAAATGCAGTTTTTAAAGCACTGTATACCATGATATAACAGGTGCCAACTAACTAGTGCCAACTAAATTGTGGATCAACTCTATACTTTGCGGATTCATAAAATAGGAACAATTCCTTTCAATATGGAGATGTTTTAATGCACTCCACTGTCCGACAAGATGATATATACATAAAAAAAGCAGGGAGAACATAATTGAGGTTGTAAGTAATTATACTATGAGGCATGTATGCATACAGATCTATAGCACAAGATGTTGCAGCAGTCAAAGGCTATAGCTGCTATAAGGTGCGCCTATATCAAACTCTGATAATGAGAATCAAGAGTGTAGCACTTGTCTGTTTTGTTCCATATAACTCTAAGCTGGTCTATCCTGTTGCATGTTAACAAAAGACTGGACCACAACGGGGTGGTTGGCGCTAAGTGCTTGGCTCCAAATCTACCACTCCAAAGAGAATGCTCAGTTAAACAGGGACAGTAAAGCGATCATAGGCCAGCCAGATGGGAGCTTAAAGAACTGCTTTTAAAGCACAGGAAAAGAGTGCAGCACTCAAATCCCAGTCCCAAATGATTTGAGTTGGAAAAAAGCTGTAGAAGGCAGCAAATGCAAAACAGCCCCAGCAGGGAGAGAAGAGAAGTTCAGGCAGGGGATAGCGGTCGCATTATTAGACCGGATTGAGTCTTGCGTTGGTGAGAATAGGGATGACTCCAACATGTAGATTTGCATAATCCCTTTAACTTCTTCGAACTGAGTCATTATAATATTTTTGAATAATCTACATTTTTGCACACCTAAAATAATAAACATTTTCAAGCCTCCAACTGTTTGTTATATTTAATTCAAAAGTGCTTGTGGCCTGACTGTGTCCTTTTATTTTAAGCCTTTATGGCTTCATTATATCATTGGGATTTTTATGTATTATTATTTTGAATAAATCTTTCAAAAGTTTATAGGGTTTTTTTCCATTTGTAAGTAGACTTAAGCCATTTTAAAGCTGTTTTGGGAGAACTGGTGGCCAACCAGGCTCCTGTTAGTAATGCAGCTATGTAAAAGGGGATAATACATGCAGGCCATTCACATTTTACTGCTGTATTAACAGAAAGAATGACTCATAGCCACAATTGTTTTGTTCATTAATGTAGAACAGGGGTATGATGAAACTGTATGGAAATAACTGGAAGATACATATTTATCATTTGCATGCAAACCGTATACCCTATACACACGAAAGACATTTTAATTGAAATGCCAACTAGTCTAGCTATCTAGCATAGTAAAAATAGCTGGTTGATAACTTGCTTGCCTTTTACAATATTGCATTTATGCAATATTAAATGAAACAAATGCAAAACAATGCAAACATTTTGGAGGGGATCCAGAGGCTAAAGTGAGGAAGCTTCAAAATGAGACGCTGGTTTCCCTCAGTCATTAGACGTTGAGTTATGTTGACGTGAGCTCCTGGTTAACGTCAGCACTTCTTTCCCTCCACCTCTGTCTCGAATATTGACCCTTACCATGGAACCGGCATACAAATCAGCAAGAGACACACGTGACCTTACAAATCATGTGTACTTGAGCACATTAATATTGGCCACTTGGTGAAGTACACGTTGTATGGTTGCATTGCTCAAATGGACAGCACATTTCGTTATGTGCCTTTATACAGAATGCTGGGATTTTGTAGGATCATGTATGTTGAAAAGACAAAAAACA
Organism: Bathygadus melanobranchus; assembly: GCA_900302375.1. Lineage (NCBI taxonomy): Eukaryota > Metazoa > Chordata > Actinopteri > Gadiformes > Macrouridae > Bathygadus > Bathygadus melanobranchus. The sequence continues at coordinate 8,999 of OMKP01012495.1, forward strand.
ACACACCCCCATATTGAGCAATACCTTTTGGCATCCAGTGCCCCCTCTATAGAATAATTGTGAGGTCATGTGTACGTCCTGTGATTTTAGCGGTGTTTATGGGTGCTCCTGGTCTTCTCTGCTCCTAGTCTCTGCTAGCAATGTGGATGCGGTAGCAGTAGCAGACAGCTCCTGGGGACAACCATATCTGGTACAAGGGGACAAGGGAAGGAAACATGACCTTTGGAATATCTGTATCTGTAAACTGAGGAATACACAAGCCAGCTTGAAATCCATAAAACACAAGCACTACCTCATAAAATATAAATCTATTTTTTTCAACAACAAAATATTCAAGTCCAATCAAAGATGGCGGAAAGCATATTCAACGCTAACTTTCCATATAAAACCACAGTCAATCTCATTATGAAGAAGCTAAGGTTAGCCCCCCCGCCCGCCAACGCACACACACACCCTCCCTGAGTCCGATCTAACCCATGCTGGTATCTGTCTGTGAGAACCTGGGGCTGTGCTCCATCTGGAACACATTGGGGAGAGATCCAGCCCTCTCCCCTCTCCCCTCTCCCCTGCGTCGCGCTGCCCTTTCCCGCTGTCGTCCTGTAATCCCGTCTAAGAGCCGCGCAGGCTCGGCTCACCCATTCCGACGCACTAACAGGCTTAACTTGGCCCTCTTGTAAAAAATAAAAAATAGGCAAAGGCCCACTCTTTTCAACCTAGGTGCTCAGAGAACACACTTAAAATAGTTGAAGGGGAGATTTAATATCAAGTCCATTAGGGCTTTTTCTCTGGGCCTGTAAATAGTCAATTAGTGGATGATTCTGATTTGATCCACATGCAGAGAGAGAGACGCTATGGCGGGTGAGGAGGAGGGGAGCAGGGGGTGGGGGTGTTTGGCAGGACATTGCCATTAGAGTTTCGTCTTTTGGTGAATCCTCTGATCCATCCAGTTACGTATCACACATTGATGAGGGCCAAGTGTCTCCGGATCCACATTTTCTCTATGACGAAGGCACGCACACACACGTTTGGATAGTATCATGTGATTTTAATAAAAAGACAAAGAACTAAATTAGGGAGGGCTCCAAAGAGTGGGCGGGGCACGGAGGGAAGAGGGCTTGAGCACTGGGCCAAAAGGGCAGGCTCTGGGTCCCAAACTCTGGCGGTGAAACATTTAACTGGAGTAATGTCCCTTGATCAAAGGTACATCTGGTTGGCGGCAGCAAAAAAAAAAATGTAAATCTGCTCTATAAAATGGGCTTCCCGCATTAAAAAGTGGCTTTGGATAAAAGTGTAAGGAAAGATGAATAATTGTTGCAGTCAATCCATAAATAAAGGATGTAATTCTTTCCTGGTTTTTGTCGGGAATTGATTGCATACTTTATCAGAAGAACTCAATGTCTTGTGGTGTGCCGTAGAATGCTGATTCATGGCAGAGACCAACAAACAAGACCTAAAATGTCAACACATAAAACCCCTTTCCATTGGGGCTATCGGAGAACAAAGCAGTTATGTATTCCATTTTTTTAAGCAAGCTACACCTGAAAACCGTTAACCCCAATAAAATATTAACATACTGGGTAACAATGCAGACTGTTGGAGCAGTTTAATGGTTGTGGACGCATGACTTCCAAATGACTTCATCTTCGTATTTAATCAGCAACTCTGATTTTGGCCTGTGGGTGCTTAAAGAAAGTTTTTTGTTATAGTATTTTGGGTTTATTTAGTGGCCTTTAGTGTTTGGGGTTGAATTGATAAGGTCACGCTACTCTCTGGTGCACCCAAAAAGTCACCCTTCTAATAATGCTTAGTTGGCAACAGCAAGTTAACAGAATTAACATTATAACAGAGGTAGATGTCTTTGATTACTCTGAAAGTATGTGAGACTCAAAGATCATATTCCCTCCTGCAGAATGACTCGTATTTACTTTATATAAAAAATAAAATAATAAATGATTATAATGACAGTATTTGTCAGCTTCAGCGTCTCAACGTGCATGTCAATATTTAACACATTCTCACATAACATGTGGTGTTGGCAAACTACCTCATTTAATTTAAATGACCAGAACTGTATCTACCATACCCAGATAACTGCGACAACTAAAACATTCGTGGTATAGAGTGTAGCCACTACACTCTATACCACGTCACCAATAGGCATGTAGGAAAATAAAGATTAAAAGTGCCAAATCCGGCTTTAAGGAATAAAGCCAATTGTCGACGGTGGCAACTTAATAGCGACAGCAGATCTGATGCACTATGTTAAACCTCTCGGTAGCTGGTTGAAGCCGACCACCTTCCAGCCCCTAGTGAACGCTGTAAATCTGTTCCTGCTCCTTGCCACTGCATCCTGTTACAGGTGGCCGGCTGTTTCACTACTTAAATTACCAGACACACTATGCATGCACAAGAATGCATAGTATGCAGGAAATCAAACGCACAACATTAATCTGTTGCTAATCAGGTGGTTTTTTACTCCTCTATCTTGCCATAGCTTAATGCACAGTAGAGACAAATCGTACTTGTGAGCAGAAAACTAAATGTTACTTTTGACTGTTGTCACTTGAATGCATACAATACAAAGTAGGCATTTGAGCTCAAATTATTTTGAAGTCAGTACATTTGAAGTCCGACTGATCGGGAAGAAGGTTGACGGCTGCCAACATCCAGCCTGGGACACCATGCATTTGGGCAATTGCACTTTCGGCAACCAGATTTCGGAAAAGAAGAAAAGTTGTGACAATTTTAGAACTCTTTCATGGAACCATACAGTTTAAATCCCCCTCACACAGCATAATAGGTCTCAAAGTTTCAGTGCCAAAAATAAGCTCTTTTAGTTGACATTCATGATAATCACAATTGCTGCTAATTTATTATTGTACAGCAGTTTAGTGTAGTTTTGTGTACTTGAATAATGTCAGCTCTCGCAAAGCTCAAAATGTTTTCTGTTTTTAGAGAAGCCATATCTAAAACGCAGAACAGCACTAAAGAATTGTGTGGATTAGCCCTTGGGCCCCTAATTCCAAATAGTTGGCATTGTATGTGCAAGTCATACTCAAATCTATTGTCAGCGGAATACATGTGTTCCAACACTTAAAGTTGAATTCTATTCATGTCTGCAAAGGAAAATTAAATCACGTTGTCCAGCTCAAAGCTCTATGCATCCAGTTTAAATAAATGCAATTCTATTTGCATAGGCCTATCCAAAAAAGATGAATTGACCTGATGAGGACAGGAGAAAGGAAAAAATAAGTGAAAACCTTAATTTGCTACTCAGTCAACTGACCTCCCAAAACCAGGCTCTCAGCGACGCTGTATTGGTTAGCTAATTATCTGCCTTTAACTGTTTAGCCCCATGTTCACCTCGCTCTGGAGCCTATGTGATGTCTGCCGTGCAAGACATGCACCAAAACAAAAAGAACCTACTGCCCAATCAGGTTCACTGGATCAGAGTGGCTGTAGCCTTCAGCATGGGGAACCTCCCTCAGCCATGCCCTCCTGTGTGTGTGTGTGTATTTGTTCAATAATAGTAGGCCTACCATCCCTTTAAAGGTATTATGCTTTTGCTTTGAGAGGCTTGTGTGTGCTGATCCTGGCCTTTGAGAAGAGAAATTAATCTATCTTCTTCCAACATGCCAGGCGTTGTTTATTTCCTACGGTGAAGAATGAACTGGCAGTGGCTCATGCGCAGAAGGGGACTCAGAAGAGGACTAAAGGAAATGGGTCCGGATTGGAAAGGCGAGATGGTGGCTCCTACTGTTGCTCTGTCACTAAATACATCAGCGGCCCATGTGACCAGTGCTCATGTCAAGCAATGCAGCACAGACACTGAAAGCCTGAAAAGGGGCGAGGACTCCCTCTGCTGGTTGGCTTCAGCCCTCTCTGGATGCCAATGCGTTGCGAATACCAGTCACAACACATGATTAAAAGTAGAATCGGGTAACTATTCACACTTCAAGTATATATGTATGTAATTGAAGATAACTATGCAGGGGAATTTGAAGAATTAGAAATACATTATTATTTTGTTACTTCTACTATATCTAATACATAATCATAATATATTATTAGCCATTCACTTCAAATACTGGCTTAGTGACTGAATATTAACTTGATTTTAGATCTGAACCAATGTTGGTGGCTCAATAAAAACATTGGAGACAACGTTGGGAGTCACGTTCTTGGAAACAGTACATGCTTGGAAGTCACTTTGCTTTTCAAGCACCTGAGCCCCAAGGTGCCAGGGCTTCACCTCAAACGCCCCTGCACGCCATGCTTGGCTTCTAAGGAAGATCTGGGGATCAGAACCCGAGAAGTGGTCACATATACCTCACTAATAAGTTTGTCTCTTTTAAGTCTTTAACTGAAACACTCCTGAGCTGGCTGCTTAGTGCTTCATCTTCAGGTCGGCGGCCTGGTACGGATCAAGTATTTAGATTTTGATAAATAGGGCTTACTGTGGATCACACACAGCAGATTGGCAGGTTAGCCAAAGGAGGAACAATCCTTCTGAGGGTGATTAGGCTGGGAGGAGAGGAGGCGCAAGACAACTATTTCCCTGTTTGCATGTTTGTGGATAAGTCTTGGGATATGATTTTTAAAAAAGGTAGATTTTGTATGTCTAAAAAATCTGCAACTGCCTGATAAATAAACTGATGAATTATCATTCAAGGTTAGCAATGGGATAAGTGGGCATACATACAGATATAGAATCTGATTTTTTTCACAGGAACCAACACAATCACACCACACACACACACACATATATATATATATATATATATATATATATATATATATATATACATATATATATATATATATATATG
>OMKP01012501.1:1283-12325 GCA_900302375.1 Bathygadus melanobranchus
CTGTGCCACCGCACATTACCATGATGAGACCGAGCTCAGATGGTAGACGTTGGCTTCTGACTTCAGAGTTGTTCAAAGGCAGATTAGTATAAGGGCTTCGTCACCTGTTGAGTTAGCTAAGTCCCTTAGCGGCCAGTAAAACAAGGAACACAATCATGCTATGCTATTGCTAGTTGCTTTGGATAAAAGCGTCTGCCAAATGCCCTAAATGTAAATGTATTTTGTTCAATGTTGATCTGACTTCAGTGGTTTCCTACTCAGCATTGTCAGGATGGTTATTGTCGGCGAACAGAGGCATCACGTGACCAAGGATCTATTCCCTTCCTGTTTGATGACTAGTCGTATTGGGACTAGCATTAGATAGAGGCTTTTCTCTGTAGATAAATAACCTGGAGTAGCAATTTAGCATAAACAAATATTGAACAGTATGAAAAAACCTGATAGTCCTGAAAGGCAGTTTGCATTTCAAACAATTGATAAGATATGAAGAACCTTGTTTAAACATACCTTATATATAACAATCTACGACAAACCACAAAGGTGGTCCTGTTTGAAAGCACTGGTGGATTTTACTTTCCTCAGAACAATACGAGCAGAAGGAACCTGGCACAGCAATGGAACCAAAATGGTGGCGCTTCCAAAGACGACACATCAGTATAAATAATAGAATACCTGGGGGGCCGGGTGGTCCGTGAGGAGACTCCTTAAGTGGGTGCTGTCCAGCTTTGGAGCACGTCCCCCCGACAGCTCACCGTAGAATAGTATGCATTAACAAGAAGAGGCAGACCACAGGCGTCTCTGAATAACCCATCAGCACCCATCGACAACCATCAGCACCCAGTTTCCTTTCCACCTTGGCTTACTGGGGCTTTTGTTTTCCCCAAATGTCCGGGGAAACCTACTCTTTAGGGAAACCTACACAGATCACAACACAGATGTGACCTTTCTATTTTTAAACCGTGCGAGAGTGAGCCCAGCGTCATTGCTGGACTTCCGTTTGATTGGAGGGGGCGAGGCACTAATGCATCATGCTGTATTAAACTCTGTATTAAACTAAAGCCCTGACGGAGCCCGCCAGCGCACATCCTCCGCGGGAATCAGATAACAAAGTCAACAACAACAACAACAACAGCAACAGTAAAGATAAGACCCCAGCATAGTGCAGGAAAATGGATTACATCTCTAATCCCACGGGAGAGGTTTAGCGCTCGCACTGAACAAATGGGAACAGGAAGTAGAGAGGGGGCAGGGGCCTGGCCTCAGTGTCTGGCGTCGACTGGCTTACAACACCTTCATCATCACCATCATCACCGTCATCACCATCAACACCATCATCACCGTCATCACCATCAACACCATCATCATCATGGTCATCATCATCATCTCTCGTCTGCTAACTCTATCCATGGTACAGAGTTCACCAGGAAACGAAATCACACACCTTATCACACACACACACACACGTGTAAACACATCTCTTCCAATAAACTTCCACCCCAGAACACCGAGACTTCAGTCTACAGGGAGGCAGAAGACTCAAGGCTGAGTCACATGCACGAGCCGACTCTGAGTATGACACGAGCTGTAAGGGGAGATGTCACAACAGCTTGTCTCGATAGGTCTGCTTCGATCGAGGCTCACCGCTGAAACATTTTTGTGCAGGTGTTGGATGGTACTTGCTGACGTGTGTGGCTGGTGTGTGGATTATCGAGTCAGGGGGTGTGCCAGTCGTCGTTGGGTCGCGTATTCGGTCGGACAGCACCGAGAGGTGTTTGCTGATTGGACTCGACAGCTTCTCGTCTCACTGTGTCCTGCAGCTTCCAGACGACTTGACCCGACGTGCACAGATAAGACACCTGAGGCCCAGTTTCAACACTCTAGAGAAGGGACAGTCATGCACTGTGACACTTCACAGGAAATCCTCGTACACCGAGGAAACTCACCTTGAAATATCAAGAGGTGACTCAAGAGGAAATGATTTTCTTCTTATCTTAGTTTTAACATAAAAACAAATATGAAATACAAGGTCATTTGACAATAACTAATTTAACTATGAAAAAACCAAGCAGGTCCCAGGAAAATCTATTCAAACAAGGAAACACACCAACATAACCTTGAGAGTAGGGCTGGGCAATGGCCAAAATCTGCTTACAATGTACATAAAAAAAATCACGATATAGCATGCTTTCTGGTAATTCAATAAAGAAATGGTCTATATAAAATAAGCACATTGCCAATTTAAGCCCATTTGTTATACTCCTGTATACACAATGATGATTTTTGATAAATCATCACAAATAATGTGGATATAATGACTAACAGCTAGAACAGTCTGGTAAGTTCAGGAAATTACATCATTTTACTGTAATGCAGCCTTTAAAACTATGAAAAGACAACACTTATGCCATATCATGATACTCTGTATATGACTATATTGATCTAAATATAGTGTGGATGTATGCAAACGTCCACTAGAGGGCAGACACTGAACCGCAAACCACAGAGGAGCAGACTACGGTCTACGGCATTGACAAGCTGTAATGACTTACTAACATCTCCTCAATGTTGTCCTTCAGTGCTCACTAATAGAACCTATTCTATGACCAATCTATGACCTAAGACTCTTGTAAGGTTGTCTGAGCTTGGATGCTATTCTCAGACAGCATGCATTACTTCCTATAAAGGGGACATTGTGTTTTTGCTGCTCCCTCCAGCCTCCAGCCTTGGCTGTCCTTGATGGATGTTGAGACAAAGACACTGCAGACCTTATCATGGGGACAACACAGAAGTGCCACCATGATGCTGCTGGGGTATGACAGAATAATACCCGTACACTTCCTGTGTGGTGTACCCAGCCAGCCGTGTGTCAGCTGGGTTAGGGTTAGGGTTAGGGTTAGGCCAGTGGGGGCATTCGTCCTCATGGATGGACAGGACATTGCACAATGGCTGCGAGACCTGACTAATCCTTCCTGTGTGTGTGTGTGTATGTGTGTGTGTGTGTGTGTGTGTGTGTGTGTGTGCACCATGCATGTGTGCACATAGACAGAGAGAGACCCAGAGATAGAGTCAGACAGAGAGAGAGAGAGAGAGAAACAGCTTCTTATGCAATACTGCCCTGTTGTCATCCATCCTAACCTGCCTTTCCTATTTCGTTCAAACAGATCCCACAATAAACTGACAAAAACAGTTAAACTACAGTAGAATCATTTGGAATCCACAAAGGAATATGCTAAATGTATGCAGAATAAGAACTTGAGATAACTAGAGCTTGTTGTGTGAATGAGCAAACATCAGCTCTGATACGAACCTCCTTGGCTGCCGCAAACATCCCAGCCTGATCAAACACTTTAATGACCTCTGAAGGTGGGAAGGCCGGGGGAGAGTTCTCTTTGCGACAGAAGAACAACGGCAACACTGTGTGTTTAAATAGGGTCTCGTGTGATTAGGAAATAAGAGAAGGTGGTCAGTGGAGGACTGAACTGAAGTCTCAACGCTGTCTCAGGATCGTGTACAAATACGCAGTTGAGTTGTGAAACGTTTTAGTGAGAACAGATGCTCACCGCACAATGGTCTCGTGGAATAACAACATTAAGTATTACCCAAGATCTAACTCTTCCCTTTGCATGTTGTATCGAAAGATGCGGTTGAACATCCAGCAATGAATGAATTGTGTTCAATAAGTAAACAATGAGAAATTAAGTCAAAATGTGTTCATCTTAAAAATGAACTCACCAAAATCTCCTTGGTTTTCCAATTCGAAAGGGAGAACAAGGCATGTTGCGAGAGGTATGGTTCTCACAGTTATTTGCTGTGAAGAGTCTTTCTATGGCAAATCCTCAGCAACACTAGATCCTACAGCCGGCAGCATACCTGCAGGTCCACTTGAGTTCTGGCTCTCCCAGATAGACTCTCTCTTTTGGCTTTAGAAGAAGGGAAATGACTTATCTCATTCCTCTCTTTAATACTCTTTACTACTACGTCTGTTCTTTTTGTTGGCTCCTGTGTCACAGTTGCACACACTTTCCAATTCTTAGACAGAAGACGTCTGTTGTGTGCAGTCGGTGAACATCCTCTGGAGGATTGTCGTTATATGAATTGAGTTGTGTTCTGGTCTCCGCAGCGTGCCTCTTCTTCATCAACCCTGTCTAAAAGGACCCACCGCACAGATGATACAATTATGCAGCCATTTTTAAATCAGCATTCAGATGCTTTATGGTTTTACCCTCCTGTGCTCCCTCTCGGTCCCTGATCAAATGATCTCATCAACTCCAGTCCTTTAATTTCCTTTGAGCAGATGCCCAGAAGCCCTCTTCATCTCATCGTTAGCTGCTCCTCTTCATCGCTGTCCCAGCTTTAGTGTTTGCCCATGTTGCTGCAGTAGTAGCAGTGGCAAGAGTCTCTCTCTCTCACTCTGCATCCCACAGATGAAGAATAAACACAGGCCTTCAGTGACCAGGGGCGGCCTGGAGGTGGGGACGGGTGGATCCGTCACAGTGGCATGTTTCCAGGAGGAGGACGAGGACGAGGTGTACCCAGGTACTCCTCAGGACGACAGAGGTGCAGGAAGTGCAGGAAGATGAGATGAGGAGGAGGAGGAGGAGGAGGAGGAGGAGGACTGGCCCATCTGTGCTGCTTGCTCAGCAGGATGCACATGCCTCAAGCCTTTGCCAACACTGCGGAGGTATTCTGTATACCTGTCGCAGGTTGCCGTGGCAACGGGAGTATGGCGGATGCTGCAAGGGTGGGGGTTGATTTACGAGGGGAGCTTAGTTTTTTCTGTGCGTGTGTGTGTGTGTGTGCGTGCGTGCGTGCGTGTGTGCGTGTGCATGCGTGTGTGTGTGTCTGAGGCATGTCCCACTTGAGTGTCCCACCTGAGTGTCCCATCTGGTCCCAGCTGGCTGTGTGTCCTCTCATTGGCTCATTCATCTTACTTACACGTCACTACTGGACTGACACCTCACACCCCTGAGTACAAAAGGTTGCTGAAACGGTCACATGTGACACTGACCGTTTCAGCAACTTTTCAGCCACGTTTCTGCTCATAACCAACGTTTGAATTGACCTATTTGTCTGTGGTGATTTTATGACATAATCCTCAAGGATAAATGAAAAATGTATTGAAGGGAATGCAATAAAATATTAACTCACCATATGCTTCTGGCCTTGGAGAACGCCTTGTCCACTCTGCAAAAGTAGAGAGCAACATTAGGCCATTATAAATAGGACTTATACAGTACTTAGGATGGAGGCCTGCATTGTATTCTGTCCACTAATCATTTCCTTTTAATTCCAGATGTTTTTAAGAAAGTCAATAATGGAGAGTAAAATCTGTCACTAACGTGACACTACAGACTGTTATTCATCTAATAATTCTTGTGTACAAACCACACAGACATCTTTGACCCTAAAGCCACGACTCAACTCAACTCATTCTCTGACATTCTTCCATTCAATGTTCCCAGGCGTTTGTTTTGTGAACTCAAATGTCTGTTCATGGTAGTTTGTTGTCACTGCCTTGTCAGAGAAGCAAACCATGCACGGCACCATGTCTGCCAGTAGATGGAGCTGTCAGAGGAAAGGAGCTACTTCACACAAGTTCATAGTGACTTCGTTTGAAACACGTTTCCTCTGCACAGCCCAGCTTGTGTATAACCCAGTGCTACACAAAATCAAGGACTTCACTGTGTTATTGTACTTATTGTACTAAGTATTTCCTGGGCTGGGTCCCCATTGACTTCAATGTACTGCTGACGCTAGAGAACCGTGGCGCAGAATACATGACACGAGAACATGAGATCAGTCTTCTACTAGCGGACCAGGGCAGACGTATGGTGTTTCAGGTCGATACGCAGCACATCTAGCTGGATATATGTTGTATTGTATGTCTTGCAGTGCCCCTGCTGTCTCTGATCTCAGACTAGATCTCCTGTTGTCCCACAAAACCCAATGACTTGGCACTCTATTGTAAATAGAAGCAATTAAAACTATAAGAGCGATATTATCAATTAATATCAAGGCTTAACTTTACATTGTGACAGCTTAAGGCAAGCAAAAAAGTAAAGAATAAAATCAAGAAGAAATGAATCTAATCTAAGAAAAGATCTAAGAAAGATTCTTAAGATAAAGAACATTCTTCAGCTATCTTTTGAGGAATAGCAGTTTTTCAAGTTGAATCTTAAGAAAAAACAGCAGTTATGAAGATTTTTAAGATACTTTTGTGAATCCATCCGCAGAGCTCAGCAGCACCTGCCGGGGCTCTGGACAGACCACAGCCTCGGCCCATGCTGAGTATCCCATGAGAGTGCTGGGAATCACTGACCTCTTACTCATCCATTCCAGGCATGTCTCCGCAGATGAGATTAGGCTGCATGTTCTACTAGGACCATCGTCACTGACAACATCCCAGGAATCTGATGACCTGCAGGCCTACATCTGACTGGCCGTCGTGTTCTATTCAAATTTTACTGTACCGTCAGTGATATATTGTAGTTTCCCTCTTTTGGCAAATGTACTTATTGTCGCTTTGGACAAAAGCATCTGCCAGTATCGGACTGAAACCCATCGGGGAATCCCAAGAATAATAATTACAAACAGTCTCGAAATGTATTCACAGCCCACACACACCACCGACCCCAGTGACCACCCTCTTCCAGTGATTCATTGGGGCACGTCACTCGGGGCGATGAGATAAGTCTCCCAAAGTGATTTGGAGTGAATATGAGTCATGGTTATAGAGTAAATGCCGTTTATGTGTGACGTAGTGCCCCCTGTGGATGAAGTGGTGCCTAATACTAACTAACTACTCATTTTAATGCTTAGCTGAGCTGAAAAGACCCTGAGATGACATCTCCCTTAACCCACGGGTTAAGGGGGATGTCATCTATGTGCATAGCAAGTTTCAAGGCCCTGGAACCTTCTGTCATTTGGACAAGAAATGTGTTGGTTATTTAGAAAAATATGAGGTATTTGCGGTTTTCACGGATACTCTGTGAATACCTAATAAGTATGTGTTTATTCAAAATGCAGGTTATCGTATGAAACCCTAAAGCATTCCCCTTTCAGAGAAGCCAGAACAGTCAGGGACTGAGGCACCTCAGGGGTTATGAATCAGCCTCGTCGTGATCGCACAGTGGACCAGTTGTGCTTCTAAACACTATAGGTGAAGAAGAAGTCTATTAGCCGGCCTCCATGTGACGTGAGATGTCACGAAGTACTTCAACCTCTGCTTCACGTGAGCTATACGCCCCAGTGTCACACGGCCGGACCAGCATGACATGTGGGTACATAAATCATCTCTGCAGATCCCACGTACGCGTGTCCTTGGGTGAACAAGATTACACAGGAATACGTACAGCCTGTCGACAGGGCCGTTGGTACGGAGCTGGGGGAGAGAGCTTACACTAGGGATAACATTTTCTTCTGCTTCTCCTGGGCTCGCCCCTTCTCATGTTACAGAGAATTCCCGTCAAGTGAAATCAGGGTGTTCCTAGATTCTAGGATAAAGTCACACTGGAATACAAGAAATAGCCTGTGGGCAAAAAAACAGCTACAAACAGCCATCTATTTTTTGGTATAAATCAGCACAGCAACGTTGGTGTTTGGGGTCCATGTCAACATGTTTAGCCCAGCGGTGTCATGGCTGATTGACTCGGTAAAGAGCATTCAAAATAAAAATACAAACACGCCTGCTTGTTGAATGTTTAAAACCGGTTAAAACATTCATGTCTACACACACGTGACTAGTAGGTCATGTACTGTATCAATACAGTGCTGTCTGTCATCTCGCTGTAAAGCGGATCCAAGCTTTCAGATGAAGTTGTTGATCTTGTGCGCGTTCCAGAGAGGTAGTCAAACAAAACCAGACATATAGCCCTCAAAATGTCCCAAAGTTGTATGCCAATTAACTTGAAGAACCTGGTTGTTGAGTTCTTCAAAGTGCCAAATTACACATAAGTTAATATTTATTTAATATTATGTGCGCAAACCCTGAAAGAAATGACAATTTTGTTAGTCACAGAGGTGGTTATCGTCAACATAGAAATGTCATCAACCACTCCTTTCTCTGTGGAACTGTGTGTGCTTCAATCCAGTCCGATCTAATGGATAACACAACTTCAAAAACACAATGCCTCGTCCAGACGATACAGAGGGGACGCCAGCGTTGTCAGCACTACAAACAACTAATTAGCAGAGTCATTGGTGTGGCATGAGTCACATTGGACGACCCAAATGTCATACAATAGAGAGTATGTGTTTCTGGCAGAAGTTTGATGATTATCTACTCACAGGCATGTTGACCCGAAAACTGGTTTTGATGACAACAAACCAACCCCTCAAAAATATGCGCTCTTAATGTATCAACCTTGTATTTCATCGAGTTTCCTCACTTTTCAGATAACATACAAGTTTACATTTAGACAGTTGTAGTAAAAATATGTACTTTTTAATAAAGTCAATATAAATTACTCCAATTCCACATGTAGCCTCAATGAATGTGTATGAGCATGTGTAGCTATGGCCTCGTGTACTGGGTTGAGGACTCAGGTCCCAGAGTGAATGGTTTGTGTGATCATCCAATCCCAGCCATATCTCCTATGAACGTGCTTACCGCAGTATCCTGCAAGATCACTGGCCCTCATGGTGAGGAAGTCGTGTTCACTGCGGTGTGTCTACCTGGCGTCTATCTGCTGATGTGTAAGCCTCCATGACGGTTTCGCCCACACGTTACAGTTGCCAGCTATCAGCCAATCAAAAGTTTTTCTGGGAATCATTTCCTTCTTATTGCAAACATATTAAGGGTATTTTGCACAATATGAACCCAATATCATGAAAATAAGAATACACTTTAAGCTTTGCTCCTAAACTCCCATTTGTATAAAATTAATTGATTACAATTATAAAGTACCAAGAAATATAAATTATGGAAGGAAAATAATTATGAGATTAAAAAGTTTGTGTTTAATTTATCGCAACCCAATAAATCCTATGATTGTGAGTTCATTCTTGGACATTACCCATTATCCTACATGTGACTTAATTTAGACTATATAAACATAAGAAAGATAGAAAACGCACAGACTAAGCACTGCTTCATTGTCACGTGTAAAAAATAATGACTCTTGCAACAAAAGCAGAGCAGCTTGCGTCTGGACAATCTACTGCAGCCATGGCCGACGTGGGCTCAATCACACCATTGATGAGGGCTGAATGAAAGTCGTGGGCTGAATGACCTTATTCATGCTACAGTGGGCATACAGTGACATACAGTCTTCGTAAACAGACTCATAACACACTCACGAACACACTGCTGCCGGAACGACGCTGACAGCAAGTTACGGTCACATAACCTACATTATACTTCTGTTCAAGAAGGCTCAAGAAGGTTAGACAAGTGAGCTAGCCCAAGCTCTTCACTGCCTGCTAAATACAAATGTAAAAAATAATGGCAAACATTTGTCGGGGGTGACGGAAAAAAACCAACAATTTTGACACCTGCTTGAAAGAAAAGCTGCAAACGGACACACTCGATAACAGCCTCCAAGTGGGACGTCTACTACAGACTGCAGCTCCACAGAGAAGAGGTAATGATGGTCTGAATGGGGGGACACAGGGCCTGTCTTGTTCCACGGCTGCCTGGGATTTCCATTGTCCACATGAATATGAAAGTGACCGTCGGAGTGAATATGGAAGTAGGACTTGGCTGAATGGAACCTGAAGAGCCCTCCACTTGGCCTACATATTCCCGTCTGCTTGGCCACTGCTCCGCCAGCGGTCCTCGTCACGTCCTTCTGTTCTCAAGAGGCCCGGCCTCGCGCCCTAATCAGCCTCCGTCTTTTGTCATGCAAACCTGTACTTTTATCCAGCAAAAACACTCACTCTGTGTTGTTTTTCTGTCGTCTAATCTTTAAATATTCATCATGGCCCAAACTGACAAGCTCCTGGAAAGGCTCTGGGAAAAAAACAGAGCAGAACAGGCCTATACTACACTTGTGTACTTGGGACAAATGTGCATTATCAGACAATACTACCTAAAAGGCAGTCCTGCCTCATGACAAGCCCAACATGATATTTATCATAGCGGTAAACGGCATTAAATTCAAGGATGTACAGTCTCCTTTCAGATCAGCTGACTGCCGCGAGCCAGCAACAATCGCTGCAGTCTAGAGGACAATGGGGGTTGCTGTTGGACCAGGTCAGAGTAAAACCCGGATCTTTCCATTAGACTGCAAAAAAATAAGCTCAGGGCAAACGGAGAGGGACCAATTTACGGCCGTGAAAGAAGCCTTGAGCGCTGAGTATATTGGGGCCAGTGTGTTACTAAGAATACAAACCAAGTGTAGTTTTGCTGTTATTGTCTCCAGTAAGAGTTCCTGAAGATCATAAAAAAAACTCGGAGCGAAATGGTGCAGAGCCAGACTATGAGGTTCTGTTTGAAGACCGTCTGACCCGTCTATACTGGACATGTGAGCACACAAATATGCACAACGCAGACGATTTGAGGGCTGAGACGAAAGCAGGCAGCCTGAGGAGAGGCTGCGGTGGGAAATCATGAAACCATAAACGGACAGAGTTAACAAAGGCGACAGTAGCTCAGGGGGTAGAACGGTTGTCTGGCCACCAGAAGGTCGCCGGTTCGATCCCCGCCTCCGCCGAGCTAATTGTCGAGGTGTCCCTGAGCAAGACACCTAATCCTAACTGCTCCCGACGAGCTGGTTGTTACCTTGCATGGTTGACACCACCGTCGGTGTATGAATGGGTGAATGTGAGGCAAATGTAAAGTATATATATAGATATATATAGAGAGATATATCGTATATATTTTGACAATGTGTCTCATTGCTTCCGCTGAATACCAGTGTGGACCACAGTGTACTGCGGTGGTCACCTGTCGACTCACCTGCCAAGAGGAAGGTTTCAACATGACTGATCAAAATTTAAACAACAAAGTGCAAAGAACTGTGTAGTTCCTCTAGCGGCCTGTAGGTGGCTAACTGTAGAGACTACTGTGTAGTTCCCCTAACGGCCTGTAGGTGGCTCACTGT
>OMKP01012678.1:1287-27347 GCA_900302375.1 Bathygadus melanobranchus
AAAAAAGGGGGGGGGGGGGGGTTATGCTCTTTGCAGCCTACATAACACACAACATAGTGTCACGCAGGCCTTTCACTTTGGCTACGTTTTGGTAGCTTGGACCGTTTGGTATGAATATATGAAGGGCTGATCTCCACTCGTCTGTCCACTTTAAGACCATCAGCGCCACCTACTGACCACCTCTGTAAAATATAATTTGTTAGCCGTTAATCATCGTTGAGAAGTTCATTATAGTCAAACCTTGGTAGGTTATGTGACTATGTAGGCCAATGCTGTTAGGGTTTAAGTAGCCTGTATGCAGTTATTGGAGGGCGAAATGTAACGTGGACACGATACAACAGAACTACATTTCCCAGCGCAATTGTGGACCGACCAAGTATTGCGCAATATGAAGTATTTTCTCCTTCACGGCAGTAGGCTACTCAAAGCGCCTCATATCTGTCTGGAAACGGTACGTAACAACACATATTAAACCTGTATATATATATACATATATACAGTATATACCTATGGTTTCACCCTAATTGTGTTTGATGAGGGTATTTTGTAGTCTTGACAAATTACACGAGTCACTATCCTAAACAGTACATTTTGTTTGCGCACTTCTCTCAACTAAACGTATTTTGCAGACGTAACGGAATTACTAGACATAATTAGTGTCATCATTTCAATCCTATATGAGGAAGCGGGCTTTTAATTCGAAACTCGCTGCGTTGTCTCGGAGTTCCGCGTTAAAGGAAAGTGAAAGTAACTTGAAGGCCGCTGTGTGTAAACATTACGCATGTAGACATAACGCAGTGTCTGCTACCTTCAAACAGGCCTAAGGAAACATTATTTTATATGTTCATGGCTTACCTTCTTGGTTTACAGTGCGCCGTGTCTCAACTGTAAGCCCAGTGTGTGTGTGTGTGTGTGTGTCGGGAACTCCACTGAGGGCGCAGCAATGGCACCCTCGTCGACGTTCTCCCAGGTGGCTTTCAACTGCATCCCTAAAACCTACAGCAGGTCGACCGCTGTCACCTGCCACTACACCCTGGCCGTGGGGTTCCAACCCACCACAAGGGACTGGGTAGGGATGTTTAAGGTGAGTAGTCATGTATAGGCCTAACCGCTTCAGACGGAGCATTATTATTATTATTATTATTATTATTATTATTATTAGTGGCCTGTATTTGTTTAATACAGGTAGGATGGAGCACAACTAAAGATTATTATAGCTTCGTTTGGGTGGATCCGCCGGTAGATCTTGTTGAGGAAGAGCCTGTGAGAAAACAGTCCGTCTTCCGTGGTGAGTGTGTTTCATTTACACATGCTCGTATTTAGGATATGTTTGAGTGTCTGCAAGAGTTTGAGCACATCTTTCTTGTTCTATTAGAATACTACCTGCCCAAAGAAGAGTCTGAGTTCTATCAGTTCTGCTACGTTGACCGCGTCGGCCACGTCAAGGGTGCCAGCACGCCGTTCAGCTTCCAGCACCCAGTTGACAATATGGACTGCAGCCTGGAAAGTGATCTATTGGTGGTTACAACACAGGTATAAAGTACAAGTTAGCAAATCAACCAAAAAAAAAAGATCGGCAATGAAATTGGAAATAATATGTACAAGCTGCCAATCAATATAGGCATTTGTATCAATTAATTATCAGTTAAATAAAATGCAGGGAGTGCTGGATACATGTAACCAAGTAAACAGGATAAGTCGTGCCAAACAAAAGCAACGACTGGTGTGTTAGTGGTCTGACCTGAGGTTAATGTTGATATAAAATGTCCCGTTGTAACGCAGGACGAGGTTGATCAAAGGGCACGAGAGAACGTGGAGTTGCGGGAGGCGCTGGAGCAGTTGAGATTGGAATCCCGCCGCGTGCAGGAAGCTCTGGCGGAGAAGGAGCGAGAGCTGCACCATCTCAAGGTCTGCTTATTATAACATTTAACACGTTGTATCATCTGTTGAACGTCAAGGCAATATTTAAAATTTTTCATGGTTCTGAAATCATCTTAAATATAAAGTACAAATGTATTTGATGATGGGTAAGTGGATACTAAATATAATATATATGAATATAATGTTATACATAAATAATAAGACAAAAAATGAGGAAATTGTGAAATATTGCTTTACCAAAAATTTCAAATATACATACCAGTCTATAATGGTGTTTAATATGCAAGAGTATATTTTATACATTATGAATATTTGTTTCCAACAGGAGCAGAACAAAGAGAGAGACAAGAAGGAACGTGACCTCATGGAGGAGCTGAACCAAGCGACCAAACTGAACCAAAGCATGGCTCTTACTTTGAAAGAGAAAGGACAGGAAGCGGAGCGGCTCATGGTTGGTTCCCGCTCACTGTGGTGACTCTGCACGTTGTCCATCAACATCTCCGTGATGGAGCCTTAACTTTAATATGTCTCCTCTCCATCCAAGGAGGAGATATTGATCCAAACCAAAAATCACCTGCAGCAGGATCAGCACAATGCCAGCGAGAAGATAAAGCCAGAGATAAATACAGCTGTAAGTGAATTGGATCTGTTTGACAGATCATGTCAGAGCCTTTTAGCCGGGCCTGCGCCTCTCCAGCTCTCCCTCTTGTTCACGTTCTGTCTTCTCCATGTGTCTCATCATCACGGTTCGTCTGCAGGCTGAGGCAGAGCTCCAGGAGAAATATGACCAGGCTGTCACGCAGATCAACCAGTTAAAGGAAGAGTTAGGGCAGCAACGAGAACACAACACCCAGAGAGAGATCGCAGAGTGAGTCAACACAACACAACAAAAGAAAAATGATGCTAAATATTATGCATTATTTTCATTTTCTGGTTAATAATGTTAGAGTGGGAGGGGCATTCATGCATGTCTGTGTGTTTTTAGGTTCAGAGGAGAGGAGGAGGAGGGGGAGGTGATCAGACTCAAAGACATGATGCAGCTCCTTGAGGTGATGTACTGCTTCGCAATACATATTATATAAATAATATATATAATACATATTAATAACAAATAACACGACAATGGCGTTGCTACAAACTGTGGAGTGCAATTTAAAACATGCCTGTGAGCAGAACTGAGCTGCAACTTACTAATGTCAAAAAAGGTCAACAAGGAGCTCCTGGAAAAAGGCATTGATGGCCGTGTTCACACACTCACCACACGACAGGAATGTGGGTCATATCTTGACATGCTTGAATTCAGAGTGGCCGACTGTAGATTGCATCAGCTTATTAAAATATCTCGAATGGCTCACTCCGCCCTTTCCAGGTGGACCTGAGGTGCAGTGAGAGTGATAATGACAGACTCTCTGTGGAGCTGAAGCACCTCTCCCTCGACATGGAGCAGCTGAAGAGGGAGAACCAGGAGCTGCATGAGAGCCTCTCCCAGCAGGGGTCCTGTCACACCCAGCCAGATCAGGACTATAAGGTAAACTCAATGAAGAAATGTCCACTCATAGCAACGTGAGATTGATGCATGACGTGTGCAGATTATCCCGCATGGGGGAAGGATACTGTAGTGGCCAAGGTGTTTGGCTCCCAGACTAATAACAAACTAAATAACTAAAGGTAATTACCTTTCATCTGGGAGCATAACGTGTATCTTACAAAAAACAAGAAGTCACTTTGGATAAAAGCATCTGCTAATTATCAAACAGTTGAAATCAATTGACAAAAAACATGTTCACTAATAGAGTGATGAAACAGTAGTCACATTACATTGTACAGAATTATCTATCTCTTTTCTGATGCATCTTAGGCACAAGGCAACACCATGGTAGGCCAATTACAACATACTCTGACACAATTGGCCCACGAGAGGAAGGAGTCTAACGGCATAAGACTGCGTGCGGAGGAAGCCAAGAGAGAGTTGCTGGGCATGAAGGAGCAGTTGCATGCGTCAGCCATGGAAAACGATCGGAACAAACAACAAAGCATCCAACTACAGGTCCGTATGAAATGTTTGTCCAGCTATGTCCCTGTGGTGTGGACCATCTTCTTTTTATGCTGCTTGTACTGCAAAGGGCCCTGATTCCTTCACCACTCTCTCAGCGCCGTCTTGCAGAGTCACGCGACATCATAGCAGAAAAAGACACAGAGATCGCAGAGATCAACGGAATCATCGAGCTACGGGAGAACAGGCTGAGGATCCAAAATCAAGAGAACGAACGGCTTGTTCGAGAGCACCAGGTAAAAAATAGCAACTTACACAAAGTGTGTTTAAAGTGCCAGGGAACCCAAAGTTGTGTGTTTTGTTTGTATTAAACATTTTTGACCTTCAACATAGTAATCTGCACCACTTTGTCACTGACAAAAAAACAGGCGTAGAATCTTTTTGTGGCGCCAAAGTGCCTTTTCGGACGCACTTTGACGTCACAACGAAGGTACACCGACGTCGACGGGGTATGCTACAACGCCACAGTGTGTGTGTGGATCTGTAGAGCTCTGTCTGGTCAATGGCTGATGATCGATGGCTGTGTCCAAGAGAAGCTTCCGCTTTCATATACAACGTCGCTCATTATAACACACACTAAACAACGTTTTCTCAAAAAGTAACTCAAAGTTGCCGCGGGTCGTAACCATGGGGGTAACACTTCCCCTCTCCATCCTGGAGCTCTCAGCCCAAAACACCGTATGACGCGTTGGGCCAGCTATGGCTCTGTGGTGTGGTTGCTCTTCATTTCAAGTAGCTCGTATTGCAAAGGGTCCTGATTCCCTTGCCTCTCTTGTCTCACTTGTCTTTTCCTTCAGCTCCGTCTTGCAGAGTTACACGACATCATAGCGGGGAAAGAAGCCGAGATCGCAGAGATCAACGGAGTCATCGAGCTACGAGAGAACAGGCTGAGGATCCAAAACCAAGAGAACGAACGGCTTGTTCGAGAGCACCAGGTAAAAAATAACAACACACATACATGGTCATGATGTTTGTTCTGCTAGACAAAGTTTGTTTAGGAATAATGTAGGATATTATATGAAAGGGGAAGTGGATGAGATTTAGAGGAAATTCCACTAACTGTGAGAGTGTGTGTGTGTGGCAGAGAAAGGCAACCAGGAACTTGACTTTGAATGTTCTTGATACCTGGTAGCTGGTAACATTTTTTGACAGCCTATTACAGTCTTAAGGCACTACAGTTGCTTTGGATAAAAGTATCTCTTAAAGTGCTAAATAGTATAATAATAGTGACTAAATAAAAGTATAATATAACGTGTCAGCCCTCATGATTCTAACTTCATTCATTCACAGCGTCTGAAGATAAGTGCTGAAGAGCTCCGCACACAACTGATGGATCTTCAGGCTGCAGTGAGCCCACAGTCCAGGAGGGCGGCCGACAGCCCACCGCCCCGCGACACGTTGAGCCCTGCTCATGGGCAACAGCGAAGCGCCCTTCCAGAGCCATTTCAGTTTGAGGAGCGACACAACATTGCGGGTAAGCGCTCCTTCGCTCACAAGCCAAATTGTTAATGTTTTTTTTGTTAGCTGTGATAGAACACAACATGGAATTACATGTGTCTCGTGTGTGTAACACACGTTGTTTTCTGTCCACAGGTCCGAACACACAAGAAAGGGTATGGAAATAATAAAGACGTTTGCTGATGAGCTCAAATCTGGGTGAAGGGGGAATTTCATTTTCTTCTCGAACAATGTTGTTGTTGCTGGGGGCGGGGATCTGTAGACATGTTTTACACGGACTGGGTCTCTGAACTTCTGGATCCAAGATTACTGATGTAGTGACTTAAGGGTTAGGCTTAAATAAAAGGCAGTTGAGACAGCTCAAATCGATAATGTTGAGGTAATTGATTTATTTATTTGTTCATGGCAGTATCTGCATAATCATTCACCTGAAAACAAACCCAGAACCTCTCCTGCCCCCCCTCTTTAGATGCCACTTAGCAAAGGAGTCCATGAGGAACTTTTCTGTTTACATCTTTGAGGCTTTCTTAATCCTGCACCCTTATTGTTACAACTCATGGCCCTAGTGTGTCCTTCTCTGATCTTCTATTTCTGTCTGCGTAGCGCATGGTGTGTCGCAGCTGCCATGAGTGCTTCCCTGGCATCACACAGGAGGAGCTGAACCAACATCAAAAGAGCCACAGAGTGTGCCCTTTCTGCACCCTCATCTGTGACCACATGGAGCAGAACGACTTTGAAGATCATGTCTACAGCCACGAGCTATAATCTACTTGTACACACTAGTAGTTGTATAACATTTTGCTCAACAAAATGGGCCTTGTGTGTTAATTGTGTGTCAATTATGAATAGCTTTATTGACACTTAGTGTAATTGTGTTCACGATTATGTAATAAACACTTCCTTACTGTTACTATGGAAACCATCACGAACCAAACGTCAATTAAATAATGTGTATGACTGACGAGTCAAAATGATATCTTGTAACATTTAATAGAAAGCATTTTGAATCTGTAATCTTGTATGTTGCCGTTACTTAACCTGCAGTTTAGCAAGTGTGAAAATATATATTTATATTATATTTAAAGAACACCATACAATCACTTAAAATAAACCCAGTTTCTTTTAATAGTGACCAGTAAGACTTCTCAGGTTATACAATTATGAAATAATTGCACTAACTGTAATCTGACCAGAGGAATTTGCATTGACTTGACCAACAATGCAAACAAGTTTTAGTCCATCAAGTGCACCTGTCAGCCAGTCCATGTGTACAAAACATTCTAATAAAGTTGTCTCAAGGTGTCATTTGATTGGCTTCTTCGGGTGTGACATCACGGGAGCTCAGCTCTGAGAACAGTGCTGGAAACCAGTACTGGGGTTCCCCGGCTGCCTGCGCGTCCAGCCAAGCGAGTCCCTCCTTCAGCAGGTGATCCTGGGAACGAGACGGTAGACAAACGAAGGGATTCAATATCGTCAACGCTCGACCGGTAACCCGGTAACCACCGCCTGCAGTGGCTGGAATTCCCCTCCGAGTCACTTACTAGGACGTGGCAAGAGCGCTCTCTCTCCCATTTCAGGTTATCCTTTATCTCACCCACTGTCACGTAGCCTTTCTTCTGCAGGTGGGGGAAGCAAGCGACACCAGAACGCAAGTTGACACCAAAGCTAAACAATCAAGCTAACATAATACACCTAGCTTCGTAGCCTAGTTAGTACAACTAGGGTGTATAACTATAGTGTAACTATAGAACGCGAAAACATCTTGCTGAAGATTGAACCACAGGTAAATAACAAATCAATAAAACACATCTAATATTAGATGCGTTGAATATACTTTCACTGTGTATTGGTATTCCAATGCTCTCTGTTGCCCTGTAGACATGGCACTTGTATTAATACCACACACTACTCCCAGGCCTCACCTCGGCCAGCTGCAGTACTACAGTATGATCCATGTTGAGCTCTGCGGGAACAGACTGTACCAAGTACGAGCCTCCCACAGGGATCATGCCAAAACCGTTGCCCATGGCTTTCAGCTTCTTTATGGCCCTCACCAGATCATCTCTGGGAAGCACATTTGCACTGGGTTTAATCGTCACATTACATGGTAAACTGTGAGGTGTGGGGGGGGGGTGGACAGATGGACATTAAGACAGACAGAGAGACTAATACTTACTGGCTCACATCCTGGGCGTATTTACCTCGTCCTTTCAACACTCTCTGGTGGAGCTCATCCAACGTAATGAGCCCTGAAAAAGTAACAATCAGCTGATGCTTTCAGTTATACTACAGAAATGAAGCAAAGGCTGAGGGACACGTACCTCCATTTCTGTGCTTTAGGGCAAGACACACTTCAATAATCTGTACTCCAAGCTCATAATAGAAGTCGCCTACACCAAGCATCTCCGACCAGAACCCCTTTCCAGCTGTGAAAGCAGGAAAAGAAATGCTAGTCATAATTTTTTTCAAACAACATATTGATTGAATCAGAAATGACACATGTTGTGCATAAGCTATGAAATGACCTTACAAGCAAGTGGATCTACTCCAATGGTGGCACACATTTCCTGAAACTGGACTCTGAATTGGGAATTCTTTCGTATTTCTTGTTTATGTTTGCTGGCAAACTCCTCCAGGTGAGACTTAAAGGTATCTATCTGTTTGGACATCTGACAAAATGAAATAACACGTTCATGAATTAGAGGTTTGGCTATATCTATATGCCGATATATTTAGTAATCGCTCACCACGCACACAGATGTTCCTACCTGAATGATTTGATCTTCAGCGAGGACTGTCCCCCTCTCCTTGTATTTCGCCTACGTTACAATACAAAACGACAATGATGTGTGTATCTCAAACCTACCAGACAACATTGAAGTTACTTGACTATATACTTGTATAATATAATATAATATACCTCTGCCAGCTTCTTCTTGGCAATAGCCCCCGCTCCAACTCCCCTTCTATGCATCTTGCTTTCTTTAGTTAATGTTGTCTTCCTGGACAATGTTCCTGAAATTCACCAGAAGATTATCTTGAAATTATCATCTGAAATCGTCCCTACGTTAACAGACACAGCATAGGAAATATTACTGTTTAACTATGTAAGCATGTTGCCAAAATGTTGAAATATGCAACATCAAAACAGACATGGGAATATGTTTTATGTCCAAGAACCCGGAAGTAAACGACTTCTTCGGTGGTGTTTAAATAAGTCAACAATTAAAAGGTCTGCCAGCACTGCCCCCTGCTGTCGTGGAGAAGTAAAGCAGAGTCTGCCACTGGGACTGCATGCAGTGGTTAGATGAAATACATATTAGTAGGGTTATAATATGAATACGTATTAACGCGTTGATTCATCATAGCATGTAAGATGATTTTTCATACACATCAACGAGGTAGTCTTTTTCTGTCTAATAAAGCATCCACGTGTATGATCCATGTGCCTCAGCTCATCCAGCACCATTGATAATCGACTTAAAATCAACGTAACTATATAACTTAAATACACAACGCATTAACTACGTTCACGAGTGGTTACAATACAAGCGCGGGACACGTCCACGGCACGGACACGTGTGCGCAGTGATCTCCGCGCACACGCGTGTCGCCCTCTGGCTCCCCCTGCCGGCCGCCCCGTGACGTCACGCCGCCATCCTGCAAATTACGCATGCGCTGTAGTCGGCGCTTTAAATAAGTCTCGAGGAGGGAACAAGAAGGCTCTCGCAGGTACGCTTTAACAACGCTAACGTGATGTTCTTTGTTCTTAACGTTATTTAACCCGCGCCACTCTCCACGGCGACGTTTTAAAATGTGTTGCGACGACGCCGCGTTTCGCTCGTGCGACAGTTAGCTAATATTAGCATGCTAGCTGGCTGTTATTGTTTTTCATCATTTAGCAAGAACCAAAATGGAGGAGTCGTCTGCCGCCAGGGTCCTGCCGAGCCCCTCCCGAGCCCCGCTTCATGGCTCCTCTCTGTCGGCGGGTTAAGGAGCTGTATGCCACCAACCCCTCTGCTCACTTATCTTAACTTGTGTTGTATGCGTTGTTTACTCTGTGCAGCGCCTTTAGCCTAGCGCAGCTCCAGCTAGTGGAGCGGATGGGGATTAGAGGATGAGGAGGATGAACACCTTCGTGGGTATCCTCCAGTGGTGTCTGTAGCTGGGGAAGACAACGTGTTTTACACTAAATGCAACACCTCTCTGTCGTCTTTTGCAGGGCGGACGGACACGAGTTAACGCAGGAAGCTGTTAATACACGCAGAATGACAAGCCAGTGTGTTCGCCATGACTTTGAGATCGACGCTGTATCCTAACACGGGATTCAAGCTAAACGCCGACACGATCGACTTTGAGAAGAAGATTGGTGTCGCCACCGCGAGTCCCGTAAGCCTCAAGAGAGAGACCTATGACGTTGTACTCAATGTTCAAGACGTCCCGGGGGTCGAGATCCCCACCAAGTCCACGGACTTAGACCAGAATTACACAACGAGCAAAGTTTCCCGCCCCGCCGCAATCGCAAAAGTACTCCAAGAGGACAATACAACCGCGGGGATACGGTCCCCAGTCAGACAAATGGGGGGTGAGGGGACCCCAGTGAAAGGTAAACCTCTCCCCATTGACAATATGGATAACCCGCAAATGGCTATCAACAATAACCCCAAGGAAGGGGGTGGCGATGAGAGCGCAAAGGGGGTTGGTCCGGGGGTCCTCGGCACTGCATCCATCGAGCTCAGCTCGGAGGGCAAGTGGAGGAACGTCCGGAAGACCCCCGCTAATCCCCACGCTCAAGCCAACTGCTTACGGCAGATTCTCCTCCTGCAACTGGACCTCATAGAGCAACAGCAGCAGCAGCTTCAATCGAAAGACAAGGAGATCGACGAGCTGAAAGCCGAGAAGGAGACGGTGCGTACACGTTTTGTATCGACCATCTCGGGGATAATGTTTACATGCATGTGTGGTTGCGCGGGTCTCTTTGTAGTCCACTTGTCAAGTGACGGTCTACACATGTTGGTTCTAGCTGCTGGCGCGCATCGAACGCATGGAGCGGCGCCTTCAGCTCACCAAGAAGGACCCCCGTGACAAGCGTCTCTTCCAGCCGCTGGAGCCATGGACCCCCGATAAGGACGACATGTGGGACCTGGATGTGGAGGAGAGCCCGCATTCGGAGCAGGCCACGCCTCTTGCCTTCAGCCGTGGCGGGAAGGGCCAGAAGAGGTAACAATAGGCTGTAATTCTTAGATTAGGTAGATTTCAGAGCGAGACTTGGTTAGACACAATAACTGGATCAAGGGAAAGGTAAAGAACCAAGTTGTATTTCTCTGTAGGGATCCTTATAACAATCTGAGCCTGTCAGTGGCAAAAACAAGCACTTTTAGAGGACGTACACTGACGGGGTTTTTGCCCCACAGGGTTACTTGCATTCTAGCTCGATGCTGGACCTACTTCAAAAAATGTTGTCTGCATTAGTCACATAGACCCAAAATTATGAGAAAATAGGGCCCAGGTTAAAAAATCCCAAAGTTGAAATACATCATGTTATTTCCCACAGGAAAATTTGCTTCGGGGACCCAAAGCTCCAGAAGTCACGGGGCAAGTGCCCAAAGTCCAGCCCCCAGAAGCTGGAGATCCGACCCGGTTCCCCCTATCACCGGGACCTGCGCAGCAAGGAGACCCCAGAGAAGGCAGGGCCCGTGAGGCTAGGCCAAGAGCGAGACCCCCTGCTTCCCTGCAAAGAGGAACCAGAGTTCTGCCCGCTGATGGAGGAGCTGCCCTTCATGTGCACCACAGAGATGTATCTGTGTTGCTGGCATCAGCCTCCCCTTTCCCCACTGAGGGAGACCTCCCCGAAGAAGGAGGAAGATGTAGCCAGTGAGTGACCCTATTTCATACTACTTTTTTAATGAATTTATGACAAGGTAAAAGGTCAAACATGTTATTATTTGACCATTATTTATGAATTCATAATGGGAATTATGTTATTGTGTTCCTCGCTATCGTAGTTCCTTCCTGGAGAGAGAACTGTATTGAGCCCCTGGATGTGGATAATCCTAATAGTATCCCAGAGGTGAGGCACAAAATCAACCAAGCAGTCACTTCCATATTTACCACAATATGACAGACGACTTCATTGTTCTACCCCCACTAATGATTTCAATGTCTTTTTCTCCAGGCCCTCGATGACAATGTATATTTGAAGCGCCACTTAAAGCTAGAGCTGGATGAGAAGAGGCGGAAACGGTGTGTATCAGAGCACATGCTTTTGTAGTGACACACAGAACGGTTCATCATCAATGTAGGGTTAGGGTTTATCTCCCCTATGTTTCTGTTTGTGTGCAGATGGGACATCCAGCGCATTCGGGAGCAACGCATGTTTCAGCGTTTGCAACAGCGCATGAACAAGAAGAAGGTTAGAGAGCCAGAGAGCGAACCAGAGCTGTCCTCCCTCTACCCAGACACTGAAGACGGTACAATTAGTTTAATATGCTGTCAGCTCGTGGAAGATGTCGTGTGTCTGTGAATGTATTTATTGATTTTCATTTGTAACACCGGACGTTTCTCTGTCCACCAGTTGAATCAATAGTCATCACCCCCTTCCTGCCCGTGGTTGCATTTGGACGGCCACTCCCAAAACTCACACAACAGTAAGTTGTGAAATGAAGTTTTTAAATGTTGACGTGCAAAATGTAACGAGTAAGGTCTTAATTAGACAGTTCATTGGTTTGACTTCAAAGTGTCAATTGTGTTTCCTTTTTTATTTATTTTTTTTCAGGAACTTTGAGTTACCCTGGCTTGACGACAGAAGCCGCTGTCGCATCGAGGTCCCCAAAAAACACACCCCCCATCGGACCTGTCGGAAGTGATAGAGCAACAATGGAACAATGTTACTCAATTCCCAGCTCTTATGTTTATTATCTGGATAGCAGAAAGGGCCTGCTTCACTTACTGGCTAATACAACAACAACACTCTCTGAAGGAGTAATATCCTCATGTAAACACCACAGACCAGCTGATCTCCAGCATAATGCTGGAAAGCAATACAGATCTGGAAATGTGCCACTTATTAACCCTGGTAAATTGTGTCCCACCTAAAACATCTGAAAAGGAGACTTAAGTAGGAGTTGTCCCATGATATGTCCCTTTGTTAACCGCTAGTGAAGTTAAAGCATCTCCAGCCGTGTTTAAAACAAAAGCATATGCATGTCTTGTGAGACGTTTGAAATACATTTTGTAAAATCTGAGCCATCCTAAATTGATTTTTTTTTCTTTTATGACATGAATGTGTAAATTGTATTGCTTGGAAAAAAAATACATTGCCCAGTCAACTAGTTTAAAAACAGAAGAGATCAGAGAGGAATCCTGGTGGCCTTTTAAGTTTTTTATTTTTTTATTACATTTTGACTCAAAAGGAAAAACTTGGAGTTTCTGCAACCTTGCAGCCAGTGCTTGCTCCCGGACACCACCCCTTCCAACTGTATTCCCTCTGCCTCGTCGGACAACTACCTGGACTGTCATGTGCCGTATGTACAGGGACTACAGAGAAACTAAAGGTTGTTCATGAGCATATACTGTAGTGTGGATGGAACTGTGGTCCGCGCTTTGCATGCCCAGAAATCTACGGGGGGAAAAAACGTATAATACCAAGGTTAAGTTACGAACAAAGCATGAGAGATGCTGGGAACTTTTCTGAAAACAAAGCTTGCTCCAACCTCGCCGTACAGGACAGGTGGGAGGTTTACTCCATCACCCTGTGTGTCTCTGGGTCTTGTTTTATGTCATTTACTTGGTTTCCTGTGTAAATTGCATGGGCTCTTTTTTTGTTGAGCTGACCCATTCCTGATTGATAACACAACACTTATTTGAGTGGAGCGTAAACTCTGTTCATTGGAATAAAAAAAAAAGAAAAATACCCAAGTGTATGTAAGTTTTGAACGCATGAGTTCTGGACACAAAAGTTTTGTTCTTGATATTTTTGTTCAAGCCAATGCTTTTGTGGAGTAATTATCTCTAAAGTATGCAATTATCCAAAATTCAAGTGTACCAGTTTAGAAAAAAAGCGAGTCTTTGTTTCGCTGTTAGATGTTTGCTTTGTCCCCATGTATGCTTCCAAAATGGCTGCCAGTACAATCAGTTGAATTCTGGCTGTTTGCCTGTTTACTGCTCAACTAATATGAATAGTGTTTCGCCTCTTTAACATAACCGACAAGCATATTTAGGCTAATTTTTGGAAAAATAGAATGTTCTGTACATAGCTTTGAGAAACAACTGTACATAGAACATGGCTGTTATTTTTTTATTATTTAATGTTTAAGTGTTGAATACTTTAAATATTGTTCTGTTATGATCGTATGTTGGCAAAATAATTGAGTTCTGATTGTTTTGGAATAAAACAAAATTGAATGTCTGATTTAGATTTCCAAGAATCTTCAACTATGAACTGGAAAAAATACTTCCCACAATGATTTTACAAAAAAAAAAGATTTATTTCGCTAAGCTTTGTGAGCACAAATGTGTACATGTTGCTACTGTTTGCATAAACAAATAGTATAACCAAACCTGGAAAAGGAAATGTTTATTGAATAAAGAATAAGAAAACAGGACACCATTTTTCAAAAATATAAACAAGAGCACTCATCAGTTATTGAACAGAACTGTAATACCCTTATATGGTATTATGTACCAGGCACCGTGCGGTGAGGGCCAATTCCAGTCAATGCTTCGCAATTATATTTTTGTAAAACTGTATGTTTGATTAGCCATTTATCAAGAAAACCCAAAGGCTGATTAAATATCCATTTGCTGTACCATCCTCACCTATGTCTGTCCCGGTCATAATTTGTGCTACTATGATAAATGATCTGCATAAAATGCTGCTTAAAAGAAAAGAGACACCAACATTACACCTCTACATGTTCTAATCAACAATGAACTAGCCTGAGGTACAAACTGCAGTATAATACATGTAAAACATATCCACTGGTAACTGATGCAGCATTACCTACTTTCAACTTTGGGTTCAGAATTGGTTTTGAATTAGTGTTAATGAAATAAGTCATGCAAACGAAAGCGCACACACGCGCGCACACACACGCACGCACACACATCAGAAGACTTCACACAACATAAATCTGCCTCCACAAAGAAAAACTTTTTTTACAAAGACCATTTACTAACACTAGGATTTGTTGTCACCCTGTTCCTTCAAAAGAAATCTGAGAGGTACATTTGAGTATAATTATATCCGTTATTAAAAACCCAGGACCAAAGTGCGCTTATTTGCCAGGTTCATGTTTAATCTCTCCGCAGATTGTTCAGCCTCTCCTCCAGATCGGCGTCTGCGTCTGCCAGGGCTGCCTGGGGCTCGGACTTCTTCCCTCCCGCCACGGAGAGGCTTCCTCCGGTAGATGGCAGGCCTAAGGAAACGTTGGGATGGTAGTATTAGTCATATACATTCTGCCAATACAATACATGTAAATATATACATACCACTGAGAAGGAGCTATATTAAGATATAATATATATATATAAGATACTACATACATTGTCTACAAGGCCATTAGCCAAGCTCGCTATTAATGTCTTCTTACCTGAAAGTTCATCTGACAGGTTGAGACCCAGTTCATCCAACACTTGGGACACAATGGCATCACTGTACATAGAACAGAACACAATGACTGACTTGTAAAAATCTGATTTTGGGATCCTGTGGGAGCAGTAACGTAGGCATCTCTCCATCGCTCACCTCTCGTCTTCATCGTCCTCGTCACCCATGGCATCGTCTATCGCATCGTTCATCATTTCCTCTTTCATTTCCATGATTTCACTTTGTTTCTCAAATTCCATCATAATCTTCTGGATCTGCGGCAATTTCAGCTGCAGAAATACAATAGAAGTTTTAACGAATTCACCAATACAAATGTTTGCAGTAACCTGTGACTACTAGTGCGTTAAATGTGAAACCTGTTCTCTTTAATGTAACCAAGACTCTGACCTGTCTGTTCATGGTGGCCATGGCTTTCGTCACACCCTTCATCGCCATTGCCATACTGTTGTTGGACTTGAGCGTCTGGATCTTGAGACTGACTGCCTGGATATTGGCTCTCATCATGATGAACTTCTTGACGTAGCGACGCGTACGAACCAAGTCCTTCGCCATTATTTTGACCGCATCCTGCAATAACAAGGACATAAAATGGTGACATGCATGTTTGTATTGCGTAGCATAGCGTAGCATAGCATCGTATCCTGGCTACCTGCTGTTTTACAGTAAGGGGTCAATCTAGCAGTTATAAGGTTACACTCATCCCTTCATGCTTCATTTGAACTGGGTTCGTAACTACTACTAACCATTTGAACTGGGTTCGTAACTACTACTAACCATTTGAACTGGGTTCGTAACTACTACTAACCATTTGAACTGGGTTCGTAACCACTACTAACCATTTGAACTGGGTTCGTAACTACTACTAACCATTTGAACTGGGTTCATAACCACTACTAACCATTTGAACTGGGTTCATAACCACTACTAACCATTTGAACTGGGTTCATAACCACTACTAACCATTTGTCCCTGCTTGGCCATTTTCTTGATGTCAGCGATGATTTTCTTCTCCTGCTGCTCCAGCTTTTGACGCTCTTTGTCGAGATCTCTCATGGCTCTGTTCAGCGCCCGCTGGTTCTGCCTCAGCATCTCCTCTGGAGTCTTCTTCTTCCCAAAGAGGAACTCCATCTTTAAAAAACAACAACACAGAAATAAATATTAGAGGTCACAATCACATGACAAGAAACTAAAAACATGTATCCTCTTCTGTTTTCCCACATAACAGTGGAAGACACTAGTTCTGACATTTATTCGGACATACCGTGGATAACATTGACATTAAAGTCTTGAAACAAGTTGATTGACAGTAATATGACTCAGCTGTCAAACTAGTGCGGCTCGTTACAATCCATTTAAACTGTCAGGTTGAAGTTTGACTCAAGTGTTCAACGGTTGCGCGTCGTTTTTAACTATTTTAAAATCAATTTTAAGCAGGCTACGTTTGTTTTCTTCCCCATTCGGGTGAAGCTAGCTAGCCTAAGGAGCCCAAATCTTTTGTCTGACTTACAAAACATCGAAGGTGTTCGTCTTACCTTGAAGCAGATAAGCTCTAACCCGACAGATCACCGAGGAACTAAAAACTAAAGTAGTTTTGAGGCGTATTTGTTCACTTCGACCCCGATATGTTTACAGCGTTTGTTTTTTTCCCCTGTACACTTCCGCATCAAGTAGGGTGGGTTCACATCCCGGACGTGACGTCATGTAAATAGTTTCTATATACTTCCGCAGGAGGGGAATGCACATGGACGGCTGTTCTAACGCTGATGCTGTGATCGAGTGGGTAGGCGCTAACTCCGGTGGAAAAACCAGTTTGTAGACCTGTTGAACATAGGCAGCGTTATTTCAACCGGAACATGTGTTGAGCTTGCTCGTCGCTAGTGGAAAGAGGCGACACGTCAATAGTTTGTTCAGTTGGTTTCTCCAGGACACCTTCATTCAATGAAAACAGTTGTTGGTTTCATCTCGTTATAAACATGGGCTTATGGAATATTGCGTGTCCACAGATATTGCTATCTAGGCACTGCTGCAACATGCTCAAGTCTACTTTGGGAAAGCACGTAGCTGGCACACAGTTTGCCCTTTACCATGTCGCCAGTAAACCTCTGTGTTCCAAGGACAGCACCATGAAACCTGCTGTGACAGAACGTCATCATTTAGGTAGCACGACGATTGTGCCGCATGAGTGGCAGGACCAAAAGCGGTCTGAAGGTCATTATCATCAGCATCGTGCCCAAAAGAAAAGTAAGCCATCACAGCGAAGACTCCAAGAAGATCACAGGGCACCATCTGATGTTAATAAGAGCCGTTTTGAAGAGTTTACTGGCGAGTCGGAGAAGCCTGTACGTGGGAATGTAATACGGGACTCCAGGGATGACAAAAACTATGAGGTTGTTTTTGGTATTTCTCCATGTCTCTTGGCTCTGACCGCTGGAAGAAGAAAGGCCTTCAAACTTTTGGTGAAAGAGGGCGAAGTGTCCCATAGGACCACTGTTATAAAGGTTTGTGAGGAGGCTCACAGACGTGGAGTGCAGATCAAACGGGTGAGTAAGAAACATCTGGACCGAATTTCTCCTGGGCGTGTTCATCAAGGAGTATGTCTTCAGGCCAGTCCACTGAGTTATCTTACGGAGGACACGGCCTTCACATCCATCAAGAGGGGTGGTATGATCCCTCTCAGGCTTGTGCTGGATGGAATTCAAGATCCCATGAACCTTGGCGCAATTTTGCGCTCTGCATATTTCCTTGGCGTGGACAGAGTGGCCACCAGTCTCCACAATAGCTGTCCATTGACACCAGTAGTAAGCAAGGCTAGTTCAGGTGCTATGGAAGTCATTGACGTTTATGGATATGAAAGCCTGGAAGAAATGCTGAAATTGAAAGTGTCACAGGGTTGGCAAGTGGTTGGCACCATGGGAACACAAATGGGGCAGAGTTCAACTGTGGTTACTCGTTGCTCTGATTTCCAGATGACCAAACCTACATTGTTGTTAATGGGTGGTGAGGGGGAGGGCGTGTCTCAATCATTGTTCTCTCAATGTCAAACCTTCCTTACCATCCCACCTTTCAGGCAACTGGTATCTGGTATAGAGTCTCTGAATGTGTCTGTAGCAACAGGCATTCTGCTGCACTCTCTGCTGTCACACAGGACTCTTGAGGGTCATGATGGACAACAGCCACGATGGAGATGATTTTATGTTATTCTCATTATATATTTTCATTATTTCTAATAAGTATTTCTGTGTATTTTCCTTTCTAAAATGGCTACTTGACTATTGTTGGGTTCATATGCCCAGGTATTTTGTCCATCCATGCTTTATAAATATTGAATGTGTATCAATTCTCATTTTTATGTTACGTATTGATGACTGCAAATAAAATAAATTATGAGGTTGGTTATGATTTTAAATGTAAACCAATGTGTTGTTTACAGTTCCTACAGTTGTAGGGTGTATTATATATTTCTCATTTTTTACAGTCAAGTCATTGATGCTATGCAGTCCCGCATACATCATTGTCAGCCAATGAACGTCATTCGAGGTTTTATCTTTCACTTGAACGCTATGAGATCAGGTGGGCTCGTATTAACAGATTCCACTTGGTGGCAGTATGCACTAGCGATGATTTCAAACACATGCTATCATGAGTGAGGAAGAAGAATCACGCACACAATGCACTGCACGGCTGACAGGGGTTGTGTCTCTAAATCTTCGCGATAATTTTTCCAATTATTTGGGATCTTTAAAGAGAGGCAGCGCTGAAGTCGCACCGCTGTACTCTGCGTGTACTTGCAGATCGGATTAAGAACACGTTTAATTTAACGAAGACGTCAGCGACTACTCCCAACTTCTTCTCAACATTGGATTACACAGTGAAGGCTGCATGTAGGAGTTGCCCAGCCCAGTGAGGGCTCGGCCGACACCCCTGTGTGTGGAACTCGAGACCGAGGCTTTGAAATGCGGGCCTTAAACATTCCCTTTACGATGGAGGTGGAAGGAAATCATTGTGTTGCGTGAAGGAGCGACATGCCGGTTCTATCAGGCTGACCGCTTCGAATAAACACGTAGCATTCTTTTTACTCCACTTAAGAAAAAAAATAACCAGTTGTTTGTGGATTAGCCTGGTAGCTGCCCGCTCGGCTAGCTAGCCAGAGTGCTAACGCTAGCGTTACGTCTTTCTTTTGATGTGGTGCGGGTTGAAGCCCTCGCGTCGGCCGAACATCTTGACAGTGGAACCCGTCCTGCTGCTGCTGACCGCCCCGCGTCGAGACTGCGGCTCGCCCCGCGGCTGTTCGCCGACACCGGCTCAACAATAGCTTTATTTTTGCGTGGTTCGCCGAATATAGTGTATTTATCCGCGGTGGGGGCTACAGACATGCTATGGCTAATTGGCTAACATTGGCCAAAACACGAAGGGAATAAACGTCGTCCAGGACGTCGGTCCGCCCGGCGGGGTCCGCCCGTTAGTGTGAGCCTCCCGCACGGTCGTCATATCGTGTGTAATCCTCTAAATTAATTAAAAGCCGTGACATGGTCGCTCGCTAATTGGCTAACGTTAACGTTTGGCTAATTCCTTAAATAATTTGGTCCAAGCCGGTGGAAAGGAGTTTGTGGGGTTAGGGCTGATCTGTAGTACCATTCCGGTGAACGGGGGCTCCGGTTGAGGACCTACCGGCTGTTCATTCGTGTTGTTTTGTCAGCACGGCGGACTTTTCTTTTTGTTTACATACGTACGTTTGGTTGTCGGCTGAATTCCTTGCTAGCCAGCGAGCTAGCGAGCTAGCGTTAGCGCCGTAGGAGAGCCGACCAGCCGTGTCCTGACATTCATGCATGTCATCAACATGTTATGAATCTTTTATACACATCGGTTTTTTCCTGAGACTACATTTCATTGAAATGACACACAAGATTCGGCGTAAGAAAGGCATCGATGCCGAAATACTCTTTTCAGAGGATCCTAAATAATAGACAGTGGTGCTATTAACGCCATTTTAAACAGAGGCTCCTCGGAGGGCCCGTGTGGCGGTGGTTCGTTTGCGGTTTGGTGCCTTTGACCGGACCAGGACTTGAAATAAAGTGCCTTTGGTCCGATTGGAGTTAAAGGGCTCGTTTTAACATGGAGGGTCCGAGCCGAAGCAGTGGATGCAGGCATAGCCGACGGTCTCGGTCCCAGCGCGACAGGGAACGGCAGAGAAGGAGAGTAGACCTGGCTGAACAACGGGCCACATCCCTGTCCTCGGGCTCTGAACGGGACGCTTGTGGAACAAACTCTGTGCTTGGGGCCGGTGGACGAGAATGCAGACCTGGATTCGGAAGACATCGGCCTCCCCGTCGGAGGAAAAGGGAGTCTGTGTCGTGCGAGGAAGACATCATCGACGGTTTCGCTATTGCGAGCTTCATCAGTTTCGAGGCCTTGGAGGTAAATTCACAAGCGATGCATGGGCACGTCTGATCGCACGCCCGTATTATAGAGTGCATGGTATTTTTTAGAGTTTTATATAGATGACAGTTAATTGTGTGCGCTACAAACTTGTTTTCCACTTAGTGTTTGGTGTTTGCTCGGGTAATTGCCTAGGGTGGCCTCTTGTTAGCGGACGCGGAGCACCCTATTTATTATCCAGCCGTTCCCGTTGCCTTCTCTTGTGCGAACCAAGGGGCGCAAAGGGGGAGCTAGCAGCACCACCACGCCGCCGACGCAGCTGATGTCTACGGCCTGCATCATTTCATTTGGAGTCCTATTGTGCTGCAAGCGGGCCAACAGTGCACATGTTCCTAGCGTCTGATGCTTCGCTGGTTCCTCAGTGTCCCAGGTCCCACAGCTCTTGAACAACAGTTATTCCATTGTCTACAAACGGGTTTTTTTGTGGTCAATATGGGAAATACCAAATATTTGCAGACTAAGTATATAGTTATCGTTATGTATAGAATATAGGCCTAGAATATAATGATATACCTCGGTATTTGGGTGGAAATACATTGTATCCCTACACAACAAACGTGGAGCTTGAAACGTATTGGGGTTGCCACATTACGTTATTCAGGGATATATATTATTCAAATGACCCAAAGCTAAGAACTATGCACACCACACAGTACACCACAACCTATCCTCCTCCCACTTCATGACAGCCGCAGGAAGCCATGTTATCAACATAGGCGACAACTATATTGTGAAACAAAGTGACTTTTCATTCTGTATCGGTCCTAATTATATACTTTCAGTAACTATTTCAAAATAGAAATGCAAAGGCATACACTTTTAATTGTAAATCAAAAAAGACCTTGAAAGTGAAATCTAACATTTCACTTTCCTATGTGTTGCAAAACTAACGCCATACCGAACAGACATGCTATGTAGCACATAGTACATCCATGTTATTTGACAGACGGCATTTTCATTCTATTGTGCCATGTTATGCCCAGTGAGAGTCTCAAGTAGAAATTGAATAATGTGTAATAACATTTGAACAGTTGGTGTTGCTTGCATACACATTTGTATACATGTCAAAAAAGTCTTCTAATGAGGCCTTCTAGAGGCCCACATGGGTGTATAACAAAAGAGATATCTTCTTTTGTTATCGATATTAACGAAATCATTTAACCATGCCTGGGTCCTTTTTGAGTCGGCTGATCCTGGAAATGGGGTGCAACAAGTTGACAATTCTCAAGTCTTTACGAGGCTACAATTAACCATGATCAATTACTGCTGTTGAGTGGTTAAGTTGCATTCTTCAATTCTTCCTCACCATTGACACCAACAGGTAGGCCTACAAACTAGAGGAAGAGTCTTTTTGTGATTACTTCTCTTCAGTCTTGGCTACATTCTCTTTGTGTGCTCCATTCCCCAGATTGACAAGATATCATTAGCCTTAGTTTATCATAGCTAATCCATGAGGTCCATAAAAAAGAGGTTAACTACCCAAGTCAAATTGGAGTTTCAAAATGTTATCTCCCACACATTTATTATCTTCAAACATTGAATATCTAGTACCTTAAACATGGCCAACAGTGCTGTTTCACAGTGTCTATTGGTTGATAAGGTGTGTCTCAGTTGAACATTTAGGAAAAGCTAAGCGATGTAACCAGACCTGCCCAGCAAAACAAACCATTAAATGAATGCTGTGTGAAGGAATGTCTCTCAATCTCTCAAAGGTTTGAGAAAACGCCAATGATAATTCAATGATTCAATGATAAACATCACCAATGCTCATAAGTGTCTTTTCTGAAGAGTTTGGGCCTGAGAATGAATTTTTCACACACTCTGACCAAATATTAGTTTGTATAACATTTGGAAGTGTATTCTTAGCATTTATATATTGTCCATTTGATTTAATTAACAGGAAACATGGCTACTCCTTAATTAAATGCAAGTTATCCAACTAACGCTGGGATTTCCCTTTCAGACATTGCTCTTAGATCATTGCTGATCGCTTGACCTTTTAGTCAGATGTCACACCACTCCAAGCGCGTCCAAAATGTCCTCTTTGCCATGTCCCGATCAACGTGTCTCCCTAACAACCGCACCTCCCTCGGTCCTGTCTGTCCTCCTCTCCGCAGATGGACTGCTCTCTGAAGCCCAACCAGCGTGCCGCTATGCTGATGGGGAGAGGCAGCAAGAGGAAGCGAAAGCGAGGCCCAGAGGAGAACGGCGGGGGGCCGCTCTCGGAGCCCGAGGAAGGAGGCCCGCCTAGCTTCTCCCATAGTTGCTGGAGCAGGAATCGAAAGAAGAGGAGAAAGACAGATGTGAAGGTGAGGCCACCACACCGTGTGTGTGTGTGTGTAGCTTTGTTGATTATGTGTTCAGCCTGTTTCTGTTCAAACTGTTGTGGGTTGTGTCTGGCGTGCCAAGGATCACACTAGTACAATATTTGCTAAGTATGTGAGATGAAAAGCGCACACAAGTTCACCCAAGTGACATGGCGCTTGTCAATGCTCTTGGTATTCAAGCGTCTGGTGTGAACACTAGTAATATGTATTTTGAGCCTGGTTCACTTCACCATTGGTCCCTAGGTGCCTAAGGTTTTAATTTCATATCATACAATAATGAATGTGGCTGATGAAACCACACTGTTAAAAATATGACCCCCGTTATCAACACCTTGGTCAAAAAGCAATGTGGTGTTTTGGCACCCCTAGTTAATTAATACGTGGATGTATGTAGCGAAGCAAGTTCCAAATGATCATCATTGTTTTAGACTTGAGTTCATGTAACGTAACTGCTGGGTAAGCTTAGCGCTACAGCTAGATTAGACTGCAAGTAGAATCTCCAAGTGGAGAGAGTCAAGGGGACCAGTGATGTGGAAGAGCCCCCCCACTAGTGGAAGTGATGGCTCTCATCATTTTGTTACAGTATTTTTACATCCCATGGCCCGTGAACTACAGAGGATCAAGTGTGCTACAGAAAGAATGAATGTTTAATCGGCTTGACACTCTTGACTTTGCTGTTCTACTTGCCATTCAGTCTATCTGTAGTGTTTGCCTTGCCTTTAGCTGTGCCAAGTTTGTTAGGATCTGCTTGTGCACACTGCATTAAGATGATTTCAAAATAGATTTCAGGTGATTTAATAATAGATTTGCTACATACTTTCCCCACATGAATTAACTGGGGATGCCAGCCTGCACGTTGCGCTTTAAATGCATACAAATAATTGAATGAAACTGCCAGATAAGCATGTTTACTTGGCTCACTGTTGTGTTTGACTTTGCTTAAGGTTGTGACGTTAATATTGTGCCATCATTTGTACAGGGTGCCTCTGCTCTCTCTCTGGAGACTGGCTACATTGTAAGTGTCTTTCTGTATACTTCATGTTTCATGTTCCTTTTCCTAGCCTGTGCTAGCTACTCTTCCACACAAGAGTGTAGTGATTCTCCTTTTTTGTGTGAAATGAATATGTAGGCCTACTGTATGGTTCATCATCGTTGTCTGATTCTTTCATCTCTTTTAGTGTGACACTGAGAGCGATTCAGGAGATAAGGTGTGTATTGTTTTACATTTTTCATTTGGGGATGTGTTGTATGTTCTTACATACAATCAGTTGATGATTCCTCTGTTGTGTTAGGGTTAGCCACAAACAACTAGTCTTTGTGTCATTGTCTTCCTCAATGATCTTCTATTTGAACCTTGTCTGTTGTTCTTGCAGGCCTCTGACGGTTACATGGATCCGGTGTTCACAGTCAGTACCAGGAAAGGTAAGATGACAGAAAGACCAGGAAACCAGTCTGGTTTTCATCTGGCGGTGGAGTGCTACTTGAAAAACCTGTGAATAAACTTCAGACTGCAGTTTCACTAGACCTGCTGCAAATGTCAAGTATTCAGTTTGTTTGATAATGATTCTCATAAAGTAGTGGATATTTCTAATGGGAATGAAATGTAGTAGAAGTAAACTAACACCCCGCCCTCCACTGTTTTCCTTTAGTGATGGAGCCTACCCCTGTGAGCATGGCTTCGGCCATGGGCAAGAATGGTCCCTCTTTGCCGTCCCGGTGTGGAGGCATCGGCCGCCTGATGGTGACACCCAGGGTGTCTGGCCTGGAGCGCAGTCAAGAAAGGAGCCTTGAGCCGCCTTACCCAGAGGCTATTTCCACTACTACTTCTTCGTCATCTTCTTCTACCTCTTCTGCCCCCTTCTCCTGCCTGCCGCCGCACCCGGTGGCCGCGTCCTCAGTCAACCGACCCGGCCAACGCAACGGTATTCACAGCCGCCACGAGCCCAGCCCTCCGCTGCCCAAACACAAGCCCCTCCTCACGTTTCAGAATCAGGCCCACCCCAGTTCGCTCTCCATCTACAGCAGGTGGGTCTGCGGGACATTTTCACATTTATGCCGTCGTCATGTCTTCGTTTGTTGTATTGGAGTGTCCACCTGCTGACTAGATCAGCTTGCCAGTTGGTACAGTCCACTGGGTAGGCTGGTAGACTGATCTAGTCATCATACATCTAGGTGGACACTCCCACTTGTGGTGGTGTAATAGGGCCCCTTTAATTAAATGTCAAAATGTCCTCTCTTTTTCCAGGAACAATGCCTCCATCAAAACCTCTGCGCAGTCAGCTGCCTCCTCGTCCTCCAGCATGCGTCCGCCTACTCCTTCCACCAGTATGTCCATGCCCCTCATGAGGCTCCCTGGATCATCTGGGCCTATACGGCCCCCGTCGCGAGCCGGTTCTGGGGCCCTGTACACGTCCCCCCCTGGCCTTCCCCCTCCTCCCCCACTGTTACAAGTGTCTGCACATTCTAATGCAGCAGGTATGATGTGCTTCCTAAATATCCTATTGTGTCATTGTTCTCGCTAATGTTGAACTTGACAAAAGGAGAAAGGCCCTGAAGAGCAAGATTGACCTATTGTCCAGCTGTTACAGATGTGATGTCATTACTTTGAGCTAAAGGGATAAAGAGCTATTCAGGTATATCCAGTGTCCACTCAAGCTAGTGCTGGCAGTGAAAAGATGAGCTTAAAGCAAAGTCTGTGTTGTATACTGCTTCATCATCTTTCTGGGTGTAGGCGGATGGCTAAAGT
Source organism: Bathygadus melanobranchus (assembly GCA_900302375.1). Taxonomy (NCBI): domain Eukaryota; kingdom Metazoa; phylum Chordata; class Actinopteri; order Gadiformes; family Macrouridae; genus Bathygadus; species Bathygadus melanobranchus. The sequence goes on from OMKP01012678.1 coordinate 26,796, forward strand.
CACTTACAGACTGGCGGAGTCATTTATTGGTTGAAGGAATGCTGGTGAAATGTGGCACTGTGGCTCAGTGCGTAGCACTGTTGCCTCACAGCAAGAAGGTTGTGGGTTCAAGTCCCGCATGGTGCAACATGTCGGGGCTGTTTCCCGGGCCTTTCTGTGTGGAGTTTGCATGTTCTCCCCGTGTTCACTCGGGTTCCCCCCATAGAACCCCACAACAAAAACATGCAGAAGAACAGATTGCTCTTCGGTCCTGTCCCTGACCAGGACAGGACTGAGCGCTTGGACTTGGTCCCCGGGCGCCTTACTGATGGCTGCCCACTGCTCCTGGCTTTCCCTGGGGGAGGACGGTCAGGATGGGATAAACCCAGAGAAGGCATTCCACCGGCGACGCCAATAATTGCGTGTGTGTGTGTGTGTGTGTCGCCGCTCACAGTGTGTGGTTGAAGTGTCGACCGTGTGGCAAATAAAGGACGATTGTCCTCTGATTACTTACTACCCTGCCCGTTGCCGAACCCCGCCTGCCTGACTACCCTGCCCGTTGCCGAACCCCGC
>OMKP01012811.1:1083-15514 GCA_900302375.1 Bathygadus melanobranchus
CCCCCAATTGCGACCACCTCCCTCAAAAATGTGCTTCCTGTACCAGATAAGATTAGCACAGAGTCATTTCTTTGTCCAACTTAACACACACAGCACAGTTACACACAAACACACGCATCACATTAGTCGGGGTGTTTTAGGAACCATATTTAGTTGTAATGACATTACAATGAGTGTCATGACAACTAGTTGGTAAACACTGCTGTGCTACAAGCAAGTAGTAGAACAAGCAGCAGCTGTGACATCAACACTGTTCATCATCATCATTTTAAACTATATGTTTGCATACAGTATATACCAATACCCTTGCCAATACCTGAGCGATATGAATATGTATCCAAATAATGATATAACCCCCACCCTACATTATGTAAACATGTAAGACAATATACTGGACATGACAGTTGTTGAAGATCGGTTAAAACAACGCACACATAAATCCCATCATACGTCAGTGAAGTGTCCTACCTGAATTCCTACCTGTCAAATAGTGCCCTACCTTCAAATAGGGCCATTTCCATCAATAATCACAATCACAATATCAGGGAAAATAAACACAACTATAATTTTTGTCAGAATCATCCAGGCCTACCTTCAAACATGAAATATGAAACATTTGCATTTACATTTAGGGCATTTGGCAGACACTTTTGTCCAAAGTGAAACATAGACACATGCCCAAAGGGCATTATGTGTTAAATTGTGTTTATGTACTAAATGCAGTTTGCAAATAAAATAAAATAAAGGTGGTTTTGAAAAGCAACAACCACAAACACAATGAGGTGAGATCACTAGAACAAAAGAATGTGAGAAGAGATGAGAGAGGCCAGCCAAGGTCAAGTTAAACATGGAGGTGAGACTCAAAATAAAAGTGTAAATCACCAGCCCATGGATTAGAAGGGAGGCTTCAAAAGGCAGAACTCTGACACGCAGTTGAGTCATGAGTGTGTGTGTGTGTGTGTCTGTGTGGGTATGTGTGTGAGAGAGTGTGTGTGTGTGTGTGTGCCTGTGTGTGTGTGCCTGTGTGTGTGAGTGTGCGTGTGTGTGTGTGTGTCATCAATCAAGTCATTGGAGGGGAGGTGTTTTTCAGGTCATTGAAAGAAATGTTTTGGAGTGAAATTATGAGTGTGGAGATATTCAGGCAGGAAATATTTCCCTTTGGGCAGACAAGTGAAGGGATGCCCTCGGAATTTGTTCAAAGACTGAAGCACATTCTAGCTTCTATTTTTTCAATAAAACCTGGTTGTGCTTTTAGTATCACTTTGATCTACTGGCTGCTTTTAAAGTTGCTTACTTTGTGGTCTAATTCTGTTTTAACCATTCATGTCCTTTATGACCGGAGCAGATGTAGAGTGTGACAGCCATGAAGTGGATTCAGGATATTGAGAAATAGACAGATCAGAGTATTGAGATCAAACAGAAAAGACTATCAGAAAGCGTTTAAGCTTCTGTGAAATGGGTTGGAATCTGGAGCACACTTAACCATTTAACATCTGTAAAGAAACACACACTTTGATTTGGCAACCCTAGTGTTTTTTACAACAGATTACAGAGGATTCCACATTCAGTTCCCCCACCCAGCTAGCATTTAGATGGCCACTATGTGAGTAAGGCCCATGGTAGTCTCACAAATCGGACTTTGGATTAATAATTTAAAGTCTGATAGCAGACTAGCTCAAATCTGCTTGCTGGAGGCATGGATCTGTAAGCACGTAATTGGCAGCGAACACTTGGCCAGCAGCAAGTAGTAAACTTTTCCTGATGGTATGATTCCTGATTTTAGAAAAATGTCAGAAGGTTTCAAATCAACACCGTGTAGACTGGCCACTGTTGAAATACATTTATTAAAATCCCCTTCTGAAAGATTTAGCAAAATGTGTTTCTTTTCGGTATAATATCTCCGTAACAAAACAGGAAACAAGGCGTAACCCCGCACTTTTTAGTTGTTGGTTTCCAGCCCAGGCTCTGTGCCGTCTGTGCCTGAAGTGTGTGAGTTTGTGCACGTGAGCGTTACTGCAATTTGAATGAGGATACCCTCAGCAACAAGGAGGAAACTGGTCAAATGTAAAAAAGACAATTGAATTTGTTGAATTTCTTCAAACCAGTGGGTCAATTGGGCCCTAAGCAGGCAATAGCAGCACAGGTAAGCAAGTGGGCTTTGTGCTGTGAAATGGGGAAATGAGTATGGCTAATAATTAAAATGTGTAAGTCCCGTCGTTGTGGGTGTGACGTGCATGTAATATTTTGGCATATTACTGTGAACCCAACAGCTAGTGGGCGTTTGTGCCATGCGGTGAAATAAGTATGCTCAATTATAATTCCCATCATTGTTGGCATGGTGTTTACTATTGGTGCGCTAAACATAATATACAAAGTTGTTTATTATGTATATTCAGATGTATATTCCCATCCCAATGCGGCCTAGTGACATCTGGCCCTGAATAAACTGTGTTTAGCAGGGTCGGAGGAGCTGTTAAGATCCCTCTTACTTCAATGACTTAACTGTCTTAAGCCCACTGATTCCAGTTAGCACATGTTAAAGAGGATGACTCCCAACACCTTGCAGGGAATGTTGTAGACAAAGGTCAAGACGTGTGTGTGTGTGTGTGTGTGTGTGCGTGCGTGCCTGTGTGTGTGGCCATGTGTTGTGTATCTAGAATGTGTTTAGGATGTAGAAGCAGCAGGTGCCTGCAGCAAGGTCTCACCCAGCAGATTTGTCTCCAATCTGTTCAGGTGTCTCCTCCACATGGGAGCCCTTTGGCTTCTGATCCGTGATGTCACAGTTACTATAGCAACCCAAAGAAACAGACACAGACTCCATTATTGTTATTATTTTGCTAAGGAAAACTACTAAATCCACATTGGACAGTTGTTATTTGTGATGTTGTTAATGAACTGCTGAACGGTCCGAGGAGCTCCTCTCCTCCATTCATTCACACCTTTTATACCTGGTGATGCTGCACCCTCGCCCACATCGTTCGTACATCACACACACACACACACACATACACATAAACACACACGCATGCACGGAAACACACACACACACACACTGTGTGGTTGGCCTACCGCCATGACATGGGTGACCCCCCTTCTTCCAGACTCCAGCCCCACCTTGTTATTTTGCCTCTCCCCTGAAAATAATCTGGATCCACCCCCAGAGAGAGAGAGAGAGAGAGAGAGAGAGAGAGAGAGAGAGAAAACAGTGGAAAACTTGAGTGTGAACGTGTGACTTTTTCCACTGTTCCATCAGAGACAACTAATATGCTGTGATGGAATGTCAAGCTGTCATTCCCTGATTAACTCACTGAGTCATGTCCTTTAGCCCCCACTCGAGAACCTGAGAACAGAGACTGGCCCGAGACAAACAAGCGGTCATCAGGACTAGGACCAGGATGCGCCGCATGAGAGCATTTTACCTTGTCCTCCACCTGCCTGGTTACCGCACTGATGATGCACATCGGAGGAAGAATACCTTCAGGTTTCAGAGGAGCACTCTCCTGCTGGAACTGACTGGACAAGGTGTCAGGTTTGAGATTTTTACAACCTGGTTGGTAAGAGAGGGATAAATCAAAATGGTTGAGGCCCACCTGGCTTGACGTGAATTCAGTCATTGGGCTGATCAGATGTATTCCAGATTTTTGTCTGTCCAGACCACAAATGCTGCTCTGCCCCCTCCAAGCAGTGCCTCCACTCCTCCAGTGCAAGCTTCATTGCCAACACTTCACAGTTCCCAATGTCATAATTCATCCATCATGCCGGACATAGCTTCCGGGAGAAGAAATCACACGGGGGAACCTTCTGATCATCAACAGACTGCTGAGACAGAAGTCCCCCCACTCCGGTGTCTGAAGCATCCACCTCCACAACAAACTGGCAAGAGGGATCTGGGAAGATGAGAATGGGTGCAGGGGTGAAACATGACTTTAACTCACTAAAAGCCCTCTCAGCCATGGAGGACCACTGGAATGGAACATTCTGGGACACCTCCCAGAGCGATGAAGGAAGCCACCACCGAACTGTATTACCAAGTGAATTGTTGGTAGAAGTTAAAAAAATCCTAGAAAGCTTTGAAGCTCCTTGTGAGTGGATTAGGCCAGTCTGTGACCGCCCTGGTCTTGGCCAGATCCATCTGGATGTTACCAGCATTGATGACAAATCCCAGGAAGGACATTTTGGAGGAGTTTGGAGAAGATCGACTTTGGAGAAGATAATAGCTCCTTGTAGCAGTTCAAAAGCAGATGAGATCAGTGGGAGCGGGTACCTGTTCTTGACTGTGTCCTTTGTTGTCGATGCAAGGGCATAGGGATTTGTCCCCACCCTGGATTTGTCCCCGAATCATCCCTGCTACTAGAGAATCATTGAATAGTCTTGGTCTCAGGAGCAGACAAGGAGAAGAGCACCGACCTTTAGTGGGGGCAGTGCCTGGGAGGAGATCAGCACATTCATCAGGCCGATGCGGCGGCAATGAGGTAGCCTGGGCCCTGTTGAAGGTGGTCCAGGTCCAGGTACTCATTGGAAACTCCAGAAATATCTGGAAACTGAGACAGACAGCATGACAGTGAGCACTCCACTGCAGAGTAGGTCCCGAAGCCCAGTCTGAGTGGGTTATATTTTACAAGCCAGGGGTACCCCAAGATGACAGGCGGTTGTGAGTGTTCAATGTGGTTTTGTGACATGCCCACTGTCGATTGATGGGTGACTGCAGTGGCATGGACGGGATCCACCAGAGCCTCCCGACCAATCCCAAGCTGAGAGGTAAGAGTCACGTCCAGGAGTCAATGAGGACCCTAAATGTGTGGGTCTATCCAGAAGAGAGAATCATTGAATGAATGAAGCAGGGATCCAGAGGGCAGTTCATGGTTTGGTTCACCCGCACCCTCTGGATGACTGGTGAGCCCTGTCTTTTACCAGACCGGAAGAAACAAAATGGCCACCTTGACTACTGAACAGGCACTTATTCACTCGCAGAAAGAAAGACGGGTCTGGCCAAGCTGCATAGGCTCAGGGAATTTGCCGGAACCAGTAGAGAACCCAGGAGGAAGGGATAACTAGGGAAACAGATCCTGCGGGACAGCTGACAGGACTCTCTCACTCTTACGTTCCCGAAGATGGCCACGATGCGGATGGAGAGAGCGACAAGCGTATGAACACAAAAGCGTGACTTTTTGTGTAACATGGAAGACAATCTTGCAGAGAACAAAAGGAAGTGGACTGGTATTTATACTGAGGGAATAATGAGGTGATGCTCTGCAGGTAAGGAGATGGGCAGGGAAAACCAGTTGAAGAGAATGAGGTGATTGCATAACAAGGGGTGAGTGGCCAGATCTGAAATGACTTCGAGTTAGTGACATGGTAAGAGAAACAAAAACAAACAGATGAAAATAACTAATAGTTAGGGGAATTTGTGACAGGAAGCGAAAAGCGGAAGCAGTTTTGTGCACAAAACTGCACATTCGATACAACAGTAAAAAGGGGCAGCGTGCTGCTCCACTTTTTTCAAGGCAGTGAAGTGTGCCTCGCGTTTCACAGCCTGTAAGTTTTGGGTGTGATCGACATCTAAACATGCAGTTTAATGTGCTTCACATAAAACACATGGATAGAAAAACGATTATTAACACATATTAAATGTAAAACAAGTGAATACATGTTTTTACAATTCCACATGCATCAAAATGTCATGCCCAGAGGAGATGCAGGTGATTTCTTATGCCTTGGTATCTAGACTTCATCTTGCTCTGAGTGGTTTGTCTTTTAGGGGAGATGTTTACTTCCCACATGGCCCCTATGTGTCATTCAGTACCGTAGTAATGTTGTCTCAACAGGAAACTATAAAACATAAAAGTACCATCCTTACAAATGCTTTAACATGTGACTCATCTTTAATAGACCCTCCGTCTGGGCTGACGGGTCTGTGTGTGTGTGTGTGTGTGTGTGTGTGTGTGTGGGTGGGTGTTTGTCATTGTCTGTGTCTGTGTTAGTTGTTTATTCACAACAAGGTGCTTTTAGACGGTCGGCCGAAAGAAAATGTGAACCAATTACTGACATTCACAATCACACAACCTTATAACGGAGGTCATTCATTCACCAGTTACCTTATAATATAATGTGTTCTAGTTATGAGCATACTGCCACACTGTAAATCATCTCAGTTCAACCTTACATGTTCTGTAAGGTAGGTGCGTGTGTGTGTGTGTGTGTGTGTGTGTGTGTGTGTGCGTGCGTGCGTGTGTGTGTTGGCGCATGCACCAATTTGTGTTCACTCCCATATCGTTGCTAAATTCCATCATGCTACATTTGACTGTACTCTCATTCTTGGAGAACCCCCCCACACACACACACACACCACCACCACCACTAGTTTGTGGGTGATTGTGTACATGTGTGTATGCATGTGTTTTCACTGAATCCCTCTCCTTTGGGTCAATGAAGAAAAAGGTATGGATGGTTGTAAAGAAAGAGACAGAGGGCTGTTTGGGAGCCCCTATTTTGTGAACTATGTTTGGGGGGTTCCTTAGGTGGTCCGGGGGGGCATGCAATTAAATGCATCATTCTGGTTTCAGAGGAAATGAGGCTATATCCGTGAAAAGCGATTGTGGCATGTGTGTGGTTGGTGGCTGGTTTAAGCAGTCTCACCTAGCCAGAGTCACTGATTGATTGGTTTGGCTGGGTGAGGCTGCACACCTGTGGGCCATTGCCTAATCAAGGCCCACAGGTTAAACCAGCCACCACCACCACACACTCGGGAGAGCGCTACCACTGTTACCATCTGCTCTGTCCATGTCAATTGTTCAAAACTTACAATAAACCGGATCATTCACCACCTTCCTGTGTCTGGGTGAACCTTTAGAGAAAGCCACTTGTGTGGCAGGCCTGTTTGCCACACTGGCCAGTGTGGCAACTAAATGCATACACTGGCCAGTGTGGCAAACAGACGCAGGAAGGTGGTGAAGAATCCGGTTTATTGTAAAGTTTGTTACATGAAATGGACAGAGCAGATGTAACAGTGCTAGCGCTCTCCTGAGTGTGTGTGGTGGTGGCTGGTTTAACCTGTGGGCCTTGATTAATCAATGGCCCACAGGTGTGCAGCCTCACCCAGCCAAACCAATCAATCAGTGACTCTGGCTAGGTGAGACTGCTTAAACCAGCCACCAACCACACACCTGCCACAGCGATCTTTCTCTCAAGTTCAAATCTCTCATCAAATCAACATCTCAACTTTTCTTAAAATGTGTATTTTAAAAGGTAGGAACTGTGTGTTAAGGACACACATGTTGTCAGCTCAGTCAATCAGTCCACACCATAACAGCCATTTGTTAAACCTTACACGGTATAAAGCAGGGTTTATTCACAATCAAACACAACTAACGTTAGGTACCCCCCACATAGCTGTGTGCACAGCAACACAAGCACACTGGCTGACTAACAGGTGAAATATGCTCTTCATAAAATATGCTAAAAGTGAAATTTACATTTACATTTAGAGCATTTGGCAGACGCTTTTATCCAAAGCGACTTACAAAAAAGTAACTCAACATCATCAATGTCTTACCTTTGTTCTGAGCAAGATAAGCCCCCTGCCGCCCCACCATGCCTCATCATTTATCACAAGTGGTTCCTATCATCGTAGGTCCACTAGGAAGGGGGCACTATGAGGCCATTTGTAAAGAATATAACAGTCTTATCACATGTCTTATCACATGGAATCAAGTCTGATGTGGGCCACTTTCATATGGTGCCCTAAGTCAGATGCAGGTCTGATTTTATGCAATACGACCTCAGTCTGAACAGTCATATTGGAATTCATGTGACTTTTACGTCACTCATTAAATACAAACATGGAAGACCTCCGTGCAGAACTAAAAATGTCTGTCTTTCTCCTCATCCTCATCCTCGTTATCATCTGCTCACAAATGTGCTGGTTTCCATGTATATGTACATGGAAAACAAACATTTCATTGCAATTCACAACCACCAAGTGGCTCAAGGCTTTTCTGTGGTGGACTGCACGCAGCACACATCCACATCCACATGGGTGATGCCGTCCATGCGAGGGTACCAGCCTGCAGAGCTGAGCAGTGATGACGGTTAGGTGTCTTGCTCATAGGAAAACATGTTACTTTCACCAGCAACCCCTTTATTATTTTTTATAGGAGAAGTGCTCAACTTCTCCATCTACTGCCACCTCAACAAACAGACGAGTGTGATTATGTGGACGACAGCAAAAGATATTTAACAGGAAGAGTCTCCTGCATTGCCATTTGAACTGTGCAGTACTAGTAGTAATAAAGCTAGTTAGTACAGGCTACTTGGTATTCCATGTATACCACCTTTTGTTTGTAGCCTTACTAGCCTAAATGGCCACATGACAAGTTCACCACATGAACATCACCACTACAAGGCTTAGTGAAGAGAACACACCAGACAGTTGGGAAACCCCGGTGCTCTGCTGCTAATCAGATCTTCACATTACGTGTGTCCTGTTGGGAACAAGGACTTGGTAGAGTCACACAGCAGACACAGTGTAAACAGTTCAGAACACACATTCATAGCATAGTTAGTAGACTACACACACACACACACACACATGCACACAAACACACACGCACACACACACATGCACGCACGCACGCATGCACGCACACACACACACACACAGACATGCACACACACATGCACACACACACACACAAACAAAAAGAGGAAAGCGAGTGTACTTTTTTTCTGTCTGAAGTTTACTCTTCAGACAGATGGGGAAAGGTAGAGATGGGGGAACTCCAGAGCTGTAGAGAAATAGAGACAGACATGGAGAGACAGACAGACATTGAGAGACAGGCAGACAGACATATAGAGAGACAGACAGACAGACACAGTGTGTGTGTGTCTATGCATACATATGTGTGTATGCATGCAGGAGTGTGTGTGTGTGTGTGTGTGTGTGTATGCATGCATGTGTGTATGTGCGGGTGTGTGTGTGCTGGGGTGTATATCTCAACCCACTCACCTTCAGTGTGACTGCTGCTTTTTATAAAGGCTCCTACAGCGTTGTGAAGAGGTTTGACCTCCAGGGCTTATCAACATTTGCTTTTCTCTCAGTCGTTTCCTCACTGTTCAACCCACTGACCCATCCATACATACGCTTAATCCTCCTCCAATCAACAGCAAGTTAAGTAAGAACAGGCCATTTGTTCATATTTACATGGCAAACATACATACACACTCATAAAGACACTGACTCACACACACACACACACACTCAGTCAGTCACTCAGTCAATCACTCACTCACACACATACACGCACACACACACACACACCTGTATGCAGCAGTGATCTGGTCTCTTGGACTAGCTGACACTAACATATCACAGAATGTGGCTGTATTAACTTCCTCTGCTGTACATTTACATTTAGAGCATTTGGCAGACGCTTTTATCCAAAGCGACTTACAAAAGAGTAAGCTGTGACAAAGATGTTTAACACAAAGGCGATTGCCTTTTCGTCCAGAATACCTCTGTCAAGTGAAGGCAGATCTGTGACAATGTGAGTGTACACCCCTGAAGGTGAACTGGAATCTGCTCAAAGCATTTGACAGACTCGCTATTTATTGTTGTTAAGCTTGTGTATTATTTCATCTTTGTATTGGGAAGATTTGTGGTTGTGGGGAAAGCATAACAAACTATATTTCAACAGTTAGATTCAGTTCCAGATTCATCAGAGCAGTTTAAATCTTAGAGCTAAGTTCACTATAGTTCACCAATTTGAGCCAAATGACCAAATTAACAAACTACCAAACATATCTGAACACATTCATAAGATTACACAAGTTCCTAGTGTCATACAGGGTCTCCAATACATACTTGCATTTTTTTAGTTGTGTTTTAGTGTGTGTGTGTGTGTGTGTGCGTGTGAGTGCGTGCGTGCGTGTGTGTGTGCGTGCGTGTGTGCGTGCGTGCGTGCGCGTGCGTGCGTGTGTGTGTGCGTGCGTGCGTGCGTGTGTGTGTGTGCGTGCCTGCGTGTGTGGTGCGCTGCAGAGTGGGGTCAAGGTTCTATGTTCTTTCCTCTTCCCAAACAATGACAGGATCTTTTTATCCAGTACAGGCACACATGCATGTACGTGCACATACATATGCAGTCACAAACACACACACACACACACACACACAATGGTGGAAATATATAGACATGACAAGAAAAAACAAGCACTCCTATGTAGACAATGTCCAAGACTTAACTCACATGTACACACACACACACACACACCTCTGGCAACATGCACAGGCTCTGTTGTCAGGAAACCGCAAGCTGCTGGACCAAACTGGATCCGTTTCCTGAGTCCAGCAGCAGACACACAACATCATCACATCTGTTGCTCCGCCTCCACTTATCAATACACTCTTTGTTGAACACACTCATGCCAGTGTGCACACACACACTCATACGCAGTCGCACATGTTCACACCCACTCATATCCGTGTGCATACACACGTTAACACAGTCACACACAGTCACACACATACACACACACAACCACACACAGACACACACACACACATATATATACACAAGTGTAAATGTGAGCTTGTTGATAGCTTGTACTCAGCCAAGGAAACAGAGGGTCAACCCCCACATGTGTTTCCTGTCCTCTGGACACACCCTATCCTAGCCCTTCCTCTGGCCGCTGGCGTCCAATCAGAGGGCGTCGTTGTTAGGCTAATGACGAGTGCCAGATGTCACTGCCCTATCGGAGTTGTCTTAACTCTGGTTATCATACAAACAAACCTATGAGTGTGTGTGTGTGTATGTGTGCGTGTGTATGTGTGTGTTTTAGCGCGAGATGGAGAGAGGAGCAGAGGGTGTCTAGTTTCCCTGCTTGGCTCTCTTGTTTTATGACCACAACAGAACTTATGATTGAAGTCTTATTACATAATTCCATACAGGAACTAGAAGAAACATGTTTTTATCCAAACAGTTTCTGTGTGTAATGCATGTCTCTGAAATACCATCAGAGATGCATCAATATCGTGTTTCTTTGCATGCTGGAGGAAGGCAGACACTGAGCCACTGAGACACTGTATTTGACCTTTGTTTCATGTTTAAACTGCTAATGCCAATAAAGCTCCTTTGAATTGAATGGTATTGAAGGTTGAAAAATTTAGAAAGAGAGCGAAAGCGAGAGAAAAAGAGAGAGAAAGAGAGAGCGAGAGAAAGAGAGATAGAAAAAGACAGAGGGGGGTGGGGGATAATACCAGTAATGTGAGTGACGGCAAGGCGGGAAATACACGAGTGACAATAATCATTAAGGTCTGTCTGTCCTGGCCCCTAACCAACTGTAAGCCAGTAATGTGTGTGTTACATCAACATCATGAAATGGGGGAAAACTTTCTCAGCTCAGTGCTGCAAGCCTGAGCAAGTTACTGCTACTATTAGCATTACTACATTTCACCGGGTGGGATAGTGTGTGGGTGTGGGTGTATGTGTATTTGTGTGTGTGTGTGTGTGTGATGATGTTGAAATATTTAAAAGGCAAAGTGACGCTATAGAGCATCACATATAATACGACCACATTGTTGACCATACCTGCACCTCAACAAAACACAACAATGGTACAAGTCAGATATACCCTGCTGGAGGAAAACCATGTTTCACACACCAAAGGATTTGCCTTTTCTAACTTGAAGGCTAAGCTGGTTGTTTATGTACGTGCGTAGTCAAGGTTTGTTTTGGTTCTGCCTCAGAAACAGTGCAGGAGATAGATCTAAATAGAGTAGAGATAGATGAATTCCACACGCCACTTACTCTATTTAGACCAATTTATCTCTCCATCAACATTCCTTGGCATTGTGTGTGTGTGTGTGTGTGTGTGAGAGAGAGGGACAGAGAATGAGTGAGAAATAACAAATGAGATAAAGAGAGAGGGGTCAGGAGTGGCAGCGTTGCGTTTATCTCCAACACCACTAGGTGGAAGCATATATCTTCTCAAATCCCCCCCCAAACAGTTCAGAGAAGGTAAAGCTGCATGCATGGGCATAGAGTGACAGTGGTGCAGTAAACAGAGAACGTGCTGAAGTGAAATACATGGGGATGGGTGGAGGGGAAGGGAGAGTATGTGCTTCTTGCTCTGGCCTGTTGCCCTGGAACATGCATGTTAACACTCGCTAGGAGGCGGGGCTTTCGCATTCCTCCCTGCTAGGTTGTCCCTGAGTATGTGTGTGTGTGTGTGTGTGTTTTATCAATCAGAAAACACTCACACTATGCATACATATTCAATCATATACACTACACACACACACACACACACACACACAGGTGGTCCTCTTCCCTGTGAGGTGTGGGAGGGGGTTCTGAAACAGTGTGTGTATGTGTGTGTGTGTGTGTGTGTGTGTGTGCGTGTGTGTGCGTGTGTTTATGTCTGTACATGTGCATTGCGTGTGTGTGGGGGGGGTATGAAACATAACGTGTGTGTGAGTTTGGTGAAACAGAGTGAGCGTGTGCGGAGAGGTGTCTGGACACTCCAGTGGTCCAGCTGGTTTTGGTAATCCTGGCTGTGTTTGTTTGACTGCATTCTGCTTTTGACTGAAGTCCCTTTCACTGTCACTAGAGATAGATGACAGCTTTATACAAAGGCAGCTGGGGTCCTGTTGAAATAAAACAGCTCACAGGACTCACCGTTAGCAGTGGTTCATTAGATGGGGATCCATGCCTAATATTAATGAAAAGTTGCATTGTGAAAAACAAGGAAGGAAAACTATACAATATCATACACAACAAATTCTGAACACTATTGTGAACATTGTGGAAATTATTGTAAATTAATTATATTTAACTCCAAAGGCGACGTCTGGGAATTCTATCTTGTGGAATTATTCTCACTGCTGAGCTAGACATGGCACTGCTGCTCTTCAGAACATATCTACTGTATATCATATTATCGACTGTTTTAACCAATGTTTCACATCAGACCACACAGTCAACAAATCACACGTCACATCACTCACAATTGCTGATTGAAAAGTGACACCCACTTCATTTTGACATGGATGTTAAAGGTGTGTATATATCCAGGTTTATTTATGTAGGTCTGAGTGATGGTCAAGCACTACCAGGCCCTCACTTGAAAGGGTTTGAGGCTGATCTAGATTGACTAGCATTAGGTTCTCCTCTTGACAGAATCACTTGTGGAAACGTGAGGTCACATGCTTAGCTCATACGTTGCCACTTGTCTACCAATAGAAAACATATACACACATACATTAATTAGCTTAACTCTTTCCAGTGATCTATTGTGATCTATTGTGATCCATTAAGTTATGTTGTGATATATGGTGATCCATTGTGATCTCCTATGCTTTCTTGTTATGTAGTGTGATCTACTGGAATCTATTGTTACCTACTGTGAGCTTAATTGCGATCGACTGTGAAGGGTAATCCATTGTTATCTATTGCTTTTTTAAATCTTGAAATCTATCTTGAGCTAAATTGAACAGATGTTTGGGGCGGCAGTAGCTCAGGAGGTAGAGCGGTTGTCTGGCAACCATCCTCGTTCCATCCTCGGCTCCCCCTAGTGGATGGATGGATTCCATTTATAGGATTGATTGCATTTATATAGCGCTTTTATCCAAAGCACTTTACATTGCCTCACATTCACCCATTCATACACCGACGGCGGTGTCAACCATGCAAGGTAACAACCAGCCTGTCGGGAGCAGTTAGGGTTAGGTGACTTGCTCAGGGACACCTCGACACTTAGCTAGGGGGAGGGATCGAACCAGCAACCTTCCGGTTGCCAGACAACCTCCTGGGCTAGTGCCACCCTGATAGTGAAGTGTCGAGGTGTCCCTGAGCAAGACACCCTAACCCTAACTGCTGTATGAATGGTTGAATGTGAGGCAATGTAAAGAGATTTGGATAAAAGCGTGATATAACTGCAATACATTTACCATGTTTTTCAGAATTACTGGACTTCTCCTCACCACCACCGAGGTTCCTTTATCTTGTACTTATTTGAAACTTTATTTATTCAGGGTTAGGGTTACGTCTCATTGAGGTTAGGCGTCTATTTTGCAAGAGGTTACTATCTTACATTTACATTTACATTTAGAGCATTTGGCAGACGCTTTTATCCAAAGCGACTTACAGAAAAGTAACACATTTGTCGAAAGAGGGAGACAACAATATATCGCTGAAGGTAGAGTGCAATTAGAATAGAACAAGTTACAAGTATTCCTGGTTGCCAGGTCAATAGAGCAAGTTTACAAACTTACAGTTGCTAGGTTGGCTCCTTGCTGTACAACAGCAGGTAGCCAGGATAAGGTGCTACACAAGCAAAAGTGTCTGTGTCTGGCGGTCCTCCCAGTGCTTCATGGAGGACTCAGACGACCTATGGATGCGCCACTGCCAGCGGGACTTCAAGCGCGCGTCCCCCCAGGAGT
>OMKP01012820.1:1150-16024 GCA_900302375.1 Bathygadus melanobranchus
GATTAATGATCTGTCTTCCGTAGGAAAGGTCTCTGATCATCTGACTCGGGCACTCAGCACATGCGACGACAACAACAAAAAGAAAGGCATAAAAGAGCTTTTGATCAGCTTTTGAGGCGGCCCTTCCTTCCTTCAAGCAGTAAACACTCAATACACGCGCTCAATACAAACGCTCAACACAACGGGAGCGTGGCTTCGGTTAGGGATATGGTCATGGGTTCTCGTGGTGACAGGAGCAACGTGAGCTCGTTGGTTTGCGCGGGTGTTTGCACAGCCGCAAAAGCAGGCCAAGGGGAAGCATGGGTGGGCAGGTGGGTCTTGTTGTGTTCTTGCCCTCTTCTATATGGAAGGGTTTTTTTTTTTTACATCAGATTAACTTATTGTCCAATCATAATTGTTGTTAAATTGATGCCCCATTCAACACATCAGGTAATTTGGATGTGAGTGGTGCGTCCTAATTAAAAGTGCAATATCCAACATTTTGCCTAAAACTGTCCCAGAAAATAAAAATGCTGATGAAAAACTCTTGTCCAAAGCTTTATACTCGCTGCAATCACCCCTGGTGCTGAGCTGTTAGCGCTTCCTTATGCAGTCCATGGCCTCCAACTTTCAGAATAGATTTGGATGAGGAACACGGTGCAGCAGAGCTGGGACCATGGCTAGCCTAGTATATTATTCATGGCCATTCCATGTTGACGGTTACCTCACATCCAAATCCCAGACGTGCCTCAATCTGTGCTCCATTCACTGTCCTGACTGCCAGCCATTGATCAGAGGGTGGATACACAGGTGCTGAATAAGCCCGGAGGGGTCTTCACTTGATAGGCCTCAAAGCACCCCGGTTATATCGGAAAGATCCATCATTAGACATCGGCAACAACCCCGGGACCTGCTTAAGAGACCGGACCCATGAGACGTGACGAAGACACGGGGTTTATTGGAGACGGACACGAGAACACGAGGCGGTAATGTGTCAGCATGCGTGTTGTACGCTGCGGTCGATGACGCCCAGCGTGCCGTAGAAATACATACAGGAGGACATACGGCCCAACAGCAGTACAGAAAACATGAAAACTCACAACGACAACAACGCACACAGGATTTAAGCGTAAATATAAGCAGATACACACTGGTGTGCGCGCACACATAAACACACACACACACACACACACACCCACGCAGGCATGCAAACAATAGCACATATAGATGAACAGCGTACATTTCCACTGCGGAGGTGCCAGCGGCTAGCCATCGCTACCTAATGGGAAGTTCACTGTTAATGGGCAGCCGGGCACATTTGTCAACTTTGATCATCAATCTTTCACGTAGGCCGGCAAATGCGCCGTGTATAAGTCTCGTACCTTCGCCCATTTGTCTGAATGATAGCCATCCATCATCGACCGTTTCGCAGAACAACGGCCGCGCAAACGCGAACGGACGATTCACATTATTAACTGCCACGCCGCCGACGATTACGCTCAAACGCACGGAGGGACAAAAAAACGTTGTTTTACTTTTGTGCGGGCGTGATCTGACCTGAAGTGACTGGGTGAAGTGAATTATTTAAGGGCCGTAGTGAAACTGTTCCGGCCAATTAAAATTCATGAGCACCTTACCAAGGTTCACACACATAATGATGGGATTGGTCTTTTGAATGACTCTGGATGGCGTTACTAAAAGGAGGCAATTCGTCTTACATGGGAGCAATTCATGTCAACTGCAACACTGGAAAAATGGACAAGAATGTAAAAGTGCAGCTACAATTTTGAATTCTACGGATGTATGGGCCTACAATGGTTTGAGTGCACATCTTCATGCCGTGGTATTGATACTTGATAAGAGATCTGTATGCTCTCTGGCAGTACGTCTCCCAGGAAACATCCATACTTCCAAGAAACAGATTAGCCCAAAAAACAAGGCTTGTTCTCTGTCGTCCAGGCAATTGATGTTTTCTTGTTTGAAACTTTGCTCTGCAAAGAGCAGAACCTCTCACGGTGTATCCTTGAAGAGCACTGCTAGCTTAGCTGTTTAAAACATAACGCCTAATAATAACCCAAATGACGCCATGTCCCATTGATACCTTATCAATGCCAATTTCCTCGAGCCGCATAGAAGGTCCTAATATCTCATCTTACATCTCATAGCTGAAAACAGCGTCATGGTAACCCTGTGCTATGAGGACAGAGAGCCTGGACGTGGTCTTTATGGTAATAGCCTTTTACCAAGAGAAGGAAGAAGAGGATGATGAAGAAGGAAGGAAGGGGACGAAAGGAAAGGGAAGGAAGGGGAAGGAAGGAAGGAAGGCAAGGAGGAAGGAAGGAAAGGGGAAAAAGTGGCAGATGTAAGCAGATGCATCAGCAGTATTTGCAAAAAGCCTCCGATTCCCAGGAGGAGATCGCTTGTCATTAAAACAAACGAGAAACTCCTGATGAGTGCATTAATCAGAGGACAGCCCAGCCATGGCTGTGCGTGGCGAGCTGCGGCCTATATGGTCTCCCCTCCTCAGGAGAGTCCACAGCCCATCGCCCACCTGCGGGAGGGGGATTAACACAGCCCCACTCTGGAGCTCCTCCATCTGAATTCTGCCTTAGCTCATCACTTCTCCTCCTGGCGAGGAAGGCAGTGGCGAGACATCAGGCTTAGGCAATCTATTCCTCTGCAGTGGTGCTAGCTGACCGACACCAATGCTGTGGATTGTCAAATTATTAATTACATGCACGCAAGTGTAATAAGATGCAGACATGGTCCAGACCTTTGGGACGGCTGCATTGATATGAAATTTAAATTGCAGATTTCTTGCTGATTTTTATTTTTGTTATTTTGATGCTGTTCACCAGCCTTCAAATATCATTGTTGGCTACATTGTAAGATATATTTTGAAATGACCTTGACCTTGAGGCAAAACGTGATAGAGAACATCTGTGTGTAAAACATGTAAAACCCCCCTCTCTTATAAGTTTGTGTTATTTTTAGGTCTCAGCATAAAGCATCAAAAACAGCCACAAATGTTTTCCTTAGAACTGTATTGAACATACACTGAGGTGGAAGAGTAAATAAAACTTTAACAAAGCTTGTCATAGTAGAGGAATAAAACGGCAGGAGAAGTTGTGGCTGGCTTGATGTTTTTCATTAACTTTGTTAATGCAGCAGCTGTGGCTCCAGGGTATTTGGTCAATGCACTTTTGCTGAAATAATAACATCTATCAGTCAGCTCCAAGCAAAAGCATATTAATTTGCAGAATAAAGGTCATCGAAGCCATTATTTTGAGGGGTGCTAAAGTAGAACCTTTATTCTCTGTATGGTTTTGACTGAAATATAAAAGAGATTTAACTTTTAAATTACATTTTATGTGATGTATTGAATTGTAATACATTACATTACTACATTGTAGACCGCATGGCTGCCACCATACTGTTTTGCTTTTTCATTTCTGTATTTATAATTATATATGACACAACTTTTGCCCGTCATTTGAATGCTCTGATAATAGCAATTCAATTTATCTAATTAACATAAGCATTAATTGATTTTTATTTTTGTCATAATTGGTAGAACACGCTGCACCATGTTAATATTAAACCGATTTGGGAGCCCATAATTGTTTATTATGTTTCATGGGCCTAGTGTTTAAATCTAAATGAAAATGTTTTTTTAACTATATTCCTATCTATTTGTTTGGTTTTAATGACAAGACTATTTCATGAACACAAATGCAATTACTCGATAGAAAATCAACAGTTGAAAGCAGAATGCATCATGGAAGGCAATTCCTCCTGTCTGTGTTTACCAATGTGTTTACCAAGACAACAATACAAGTCCTTGGAAATTGAAACAAATGTCAGCTTTCCACACAGAGCCACTTCTTCATTATCAGCACTAATTAAACATATTGACTGAGGCCAACACCAGCGGTTGGAGGTGTAAGGGTGCACTAGACCGTAAAGGTACAACACCAAACTCTAGCAAACAGACAAACCACTTCAGGTGTACCCTTGAGAAATAACTTTGAAACAGTTATTTCCAAGACAATTCAAAAAGATGTAGATGTAGACGCTGTTGGGTGAATTCTGTCAGAGTTGCCGCGGATGTTTATGTTGCCACTGCTGTACCAGCCTGGGAACAGATCCCCACACCTGGCTCTGGTATAAAGACTAAGGCTTAGTACCTCCATAACAATAGTCACCCAAAACACACAGAACATGTTTTGGGGGGGAAACTGATGAATAAAGTAGAAAGAACACTATATTGTTCAGTGTCAAGACAATTTATAATGCAAATATAAAATGACAACGACAACAACTGCATGACAAAGCTTGTCACCAAAAGCGTTGGCAGTCCTGTGGACTAAGATTTACATGTACAACCTTATCCATTTCTGCAGACATATTTGCCAACCATAAAAAAGGCATAACAAGAAAACATAGTTGCACATAGATGAATTTATATAACATATTTTTAAGAGGAGTCAATAGGGTCTTAACAGTATGCGTTGTACGATATTGACACTAGTGCAGATCTGTAAATCTATACGTCTAAGCCTATAAATCACATCTTTTTAAATGTAGGAAACATTTATATTTTGTAGTGTAAATTGCAAACACCATGGATAAATGGAAAAATACATAAGGACAAAGTAGGCCTGGTACATCTTAATATATATATGTATATATTGTGTGGAATGGATGTTAGTGTGGGTCTTTGCGGGACTACATTATTCACTTTATTAATAAACAAAATGCACCAAAACGATGAAGTTTCATTATACTAAGAGCCTTCGGGTCAGAAACTGAAAATGGCATTACTTTAGAGTGGCAAAATGCAGTGATGACAAATGAGTTCATAACAAATCTGTTGTCAATGTGAGATACATGCGATGATCTTTCCAAAACTACAGCAGCTTTGAGGAGTCCACGATGGCATGCGTGTGTACGTGGGGGGGAGGGTGCCAATATGTAGAGGGATTGGATGCTAAATAGAGTGTAATGAACCTAAACACATTCTGCAGGTCACATTCTACAGTCGAGGTTCGCTTATCGACTATTTCAAATCTACAGCGATCACGTCAAAAACCGGCACTCTGTTGTCACCTAGTGGTTTGAAAAAAACATAGCAAATTGCATATAATTTTCATTCTTAATTTAATCTTTCAGCTGTCGTCAAGCGTCTGCACCAATGACTTTGAATGACTCGATTTGGACACAAGACTCAGTGATCCAATTCAGTGGGATCACAGCATTGCGCATTGATAAACAGGCAAAACTTAACGCGCGTCATCGAAGGATGCAATTGCCAACACTAATGTTAGAAGTGGTGGTAAAATTGTGTCACCAACTTGCAAAGACATAAAATAACACAACAGTAGCCTACACATTAAAGCGGTCTCTTCACAGCCAAGTCGCCTAATTAAAAGGGTTCTCACGGTCTCATGCAATTATTTTCCTGATCGTTATCGCTCAGCTATAGCCTACTATAGGCTACTATGGTGTTGTATTATTGCGGAAAATAACATTATTGTACGTAGGCTAAACGTATACATTGACGGACTTATTTTTTTAATGCGCATTTCTTGCGTTGACAGAGCATGTTAACAGATTAGCTTCAATACAGACCCCAATGGCTCAATTAATCAGAAAGAACACTTTTTATAGGTTATCAAAAAGCCAAGAATAGCCACCTATTCATAATATGCCACAGATCTTATTGTGGTCCAGTTGAACGCCGTATAATCCATCGGTTAGAAAATGAAATAAACATCGATTAAGCAAAGAGATTTAAAAAAGAATAATAATTAGGAGCTTTTAAAATCGCTAAACTCCAGTTGCAACGCAACGCCACTAGCACACCAAAGCTGAACATTGATTTTGTTTTATTTTGTTTAGGAAATGTCAACTCACCTTTTGAAGACTTTATATTAATAGCAAGTTTTTGCAAAATGCCGCGTGGTTTTTAAACGCCTCGGTGACGGAGTCAATTATAATTTCAACCAATGTTGTCAGTGTGGAATTGGAATAACAAGTGAACGGTCAAAAAGTGTTCCGGAACGCATCGGCTGGTAACCTCCTGCCTGCTCTCTGCCGTCTAGCTCAGTCTGGACCGAACGCGGCCCACTTTAAACTCCTTTGACGTCACGGACGCTGGTGCTGATGTTGTACGCCAGCCACCTTTTTACTGTTGCAAAGCACACACACACACACACACACACACACACACACACGCGTAGGATGTGTAGGAATCCTACTTGGATTCATAGAATAACTTGAAAGAGCATTAAATAAAGTTAAAATATGATGCTCTTAAATGTTATCTTTAAAGAAACGTTAAAGATCATGTTTAATAAAGTTATCTTTGAAGTTTGTTAAAATATACATTTAAGATTTAATTGATCAAGTTTATGGTCCTCAGTTATCAGTGCAGCCAACTTTTTAAATAGCTACTGTGACTATATTACCTCCATATTATATGAAGAGAAATTAGGTTAATTGCTCAGAACAGAATAATGGCTGTAATTACAGCCATTATTAATTACAGCCATCATTTTTTTCTGCAAGGATGAACTTTACAGTTATCTTGAAAGGGGAGAGGAGATGGTCAGTCAGGGCTTCCATGTTTTTGCCAAGGAAGTTCTAAAGTAGGCCTATACGATTCCATCTGACCTGACGCTCACCTCTCTGTAAGATGTGTTGAACTTACATGTTTCAATATATGAAGAGAGAAGGCTACATATACATATATGCTTTTAAATGTTTGCATTGTGCACTTTTAAGCACTTTGTAAATGTTGTCTTTAAAGGTGTTACACAAATAAAGTTGATGATTGTTATTATGTTATTATAGCCAGGAGTGTCTAAGCAAGCCTATGTGTGTTTCTATATAATGTTATTTAACAGACCAATGCTGTACCCAGTGGTGGAAAGTAACTAAGTACATTTACTCAAGTACTGTACTTAAGTACAAATTTGAGGTACTTGTACTTTACTTTGGTATTTTTATTTTCTGCTACTTTCTATACTTCTACTCCACTACAGAAGATTGTAGTTTTTACTGCACTGCATTTATTTGACAGCTTTAGTTACTAGGTACTTTGCAGATAAAAATTAACGATACAAAATATAATCAATAAATAAATGATGACATTATTAGCCTATATCAATAAGGCTTTATTGGTCCCCAGGGGGGAATTCACAAGCTACCCAGCAGTATGTAAAGTGATAGGCTATAAAATATCAATACATTTCAATTAGCTTCACATTTACCAGTTGCAACATTAAAGTGCTGAACACATTAATGCATTCATAATTATAATCCAATAATATAATATCTATTTTTTTTTCTGAAATGGGCCATTCTGCATAATGAGTACTTTTACTTTTGGTACTTTAAATATATATTGACTAATATTTTTGTACTTTTACTTAAGTAACATTTTCAATGCAGGACTTGGTATTACTTTTTTTTACTCAAGTAAAAGATCTGAGTACTTCTTCCACCACTGGCTGTACCAGACATTAGCATTTCCTCTTCAGACATCCAGTCCATCAGACACATACAACAATTAAACAGAAGTTTACAAACAGGTTTCTTTGCCACAATTTGCCGCTCATTAACTCTTCACTTCATACTCCATACTTTATTTTAAACTCTAAATGAAATGCACAGAATACTTTGCATTTGTGTGTTCATTAACCTTTGACCTGTGATGGTGAGTTATATTAATACCTTGGGGTATTAATATGTAAGGTTGTGAAAACAGATATTAAACATAAATGAGGAAATATGATAAATAGTTGGCATTGACATGAAATGTCAACTTGGACATACAATATGTGCCATCAGTTATTCAAATTGATGGCACAAAATGAGAATTAAACAAAAAGTTCAATTCAAATTCAATTCAAGTGAGGAATAAAGTAAGAACGATTAAAAAAACTGAAATATAGGCGACTGGGTTGTTAAAATGTGATTGCTACTGTGATTAGCCTATTTCTCAAGCGACAGCATGAGCCAAGATTGAATCAGTAAATGTAAATGATAGGCTTATATGTAGGCCCCTCCGGGAAGAAATTACTATTTTTTGTATTTTAAGATACCTTATTAAATAAATAGTCCCTTGGAAGCTAATTTAGCGGAATTAAAGGTTCATTCATTCCAGATGCAATATTTCCTGATTCATCTAAAATTAAAACAATTAGCAGGGTATTAGTATACGATTCTTTAAGAGTAGGCTAATCTAAGAAGGTAGATATGGATGTTAGACCTGTATGATTCTATCGCACATGAAACAGAAGACCTTACTGAATCCTGTCGGTGCGAACCAAGTGCTTATTCTATGTGGTTACACTGGTATTCCAGCACATTTGCTCGCACTGCAATTTCATGACCCACAAACACTATCAGTAAGAACGCATATATACTGAACCGGAGATTTGAACCAACAACCTCTTTAACGCCGGGGCTTGTGCTAACGCGAGAGCTACAGCTTCTACTTGATAATTACGTGAGTTTTGCTGCTATGTTCTAAGTGAGGTGGTAATACTTTCAGTCACCACTAGATGTGGCGCTTCCCCAGGCATGAGCCATGCTGTCCGGAAGATGAACATAAATATTGTGGTGACGTACTACGCAAAAGATCGTCCTCCATCCACCCATAATGAAGAAAATCCGAGATACCTGTGAGATTACACACACACATGATACCATTTCAACACTATTCCATCCATTTCGAGTAGTCTAGCCTCTTCTGTTTGATATAACTCTTTGACACTGGCGCAGATCGCAATTGCTCCCGCCTGTGCATATTCGTTAGATTAATATTTCTCTTCGACATGCAAAAAAGAAGGAAGCCTGAGCCTATTCAACTTAACCCGATACCTGATGGGAAGACCATTAACGGCAGCGGAGCGTCAGAGTGAGTGAAAATATGAGCCTATATCTAGACCAACTCTTCCTATTACATGTATAGCATAGGCCTAATGTATGAATATTCTCCATTCCCGTTTACCGCACATTTGTACGCCATGGCTCCAGACCGCACATATTTAACAAGGATACATGGCATAATAAGGGAATTACTGCACTACTGCGGGCGTGAATAAAGTGGCATACAACAGCATCGGGTGAGCTCAGTGGCTCAATTACTCCTGCAGATGTTTGATTTGACCTAACAGATAGCCTATATTCGATCGTCTGCATAATTTGCATTAAAATAAATGTGTATTGTCATCTTATAACGCACGATGTGTTGCACTGTAGTAGTACTGAATGTACAAGTAAGCAACTCCCCATTCCATGTAACTGCATTAAAATGTATTATAAAGCGTTGCATTGCAATACCATGACACCATAACTAGGCTATAATAAAAAAAAAAGTGCAATGTAGTTGATACAGTAATAACGGTCACACCACAATGTCATCACCTATATTGTTCTTATTGAACATCTCTGGGGATTGGTAGCACTCAGTGGAATATTAGATATACTGTATGCTACAGTGCGTGGTTTCCTCATTTCCATGCCTCCACACAGTAGTTTGCTCATGCCTAATGTCAGGTTACAGAGGCGGTATAACATTCCTAATGTGTTGCTAAGCAAAGCCGTGGCAGACCAAGCAGAGGCTTGTCAGGGCGAGAACCACAACAGATTATTCAGGGCTGGAGAGGACTTCCCGTTCCTGTTATAATTGTACCTTTATTTGACTAGGTTTCATTGAGATGATCTATTATGTTGCACCTGGCCAGGCAGGCCAAACAGTAAACAACATAAAACACCACAGAAGAAAACACATTATTTTACACATTGAATCTGGCAGAGAAGACCTATACATATGGACTAAAAGACCTATACATATGGACTAAAAGACCTGATACATATGGAAAGACTTTGTCTAGTAATGCAGAGTTACTTGTACTGGACTGCACTTCAAATACAACTTGCCTTGTTTTTCTACTCAAGAACAACAGAACATTTTCATCTTGACCTTTCGGAAGACTGGCTGTGATCGATAGTAGTATTTTAGCGCAAAGGCAGTATATCATCTCTATTTACACTAGTGCTACCTGCCAGACATAGTGTCACTGAATCACCCGTATAGGAAACTGAAGGACCGGGCCGTCCTCGTGCACTTGGCAGAGAGATGGAGAGAGAGAGATGTTGGTGTGGGTGTTGTGTGTGGGTTCGGCTATTGTACCGGCCACCCACGCACTGGGTGGAGCGTGTGCTAGGCAGCTGCTCCTCACCACCCACCGCCCCATGTCCACAAAACACCCACACACACACACCTCCTCCATACTCACACACACACTCTCTGCAGCCTTGCTCCATGGTCCACGGTAATGACGGGCTGCTTTCAGACATAAAAGCCCTTAGCGCTCTCCTCGCGGTGGGTCGCGCGGAGGAGCCAATGAGGGACGCGTTGTGTCGTGATCAAGTGTAAAATTCAAAATAATTGTGTGATCACCGCAGCACTTATTTGAATGTGTGCTGCGCGTTGTTAGCATTAAAGGTAAATACATATACTTGGTTCATCCCAAAGAAATTCACCTCGCAAACAGTGAGACAGAAGACAAGATAAAACAAGCATGGGATGAGCTATATTACATAATAATAATAATAATCATATGCTACACAATATAAGAAGAAAAAAACTAGTTTGACTGTTTGACGCAGTGTTCTCCCTGCCTTTGTTGGTAGCACATGTAGCCTACGCACTTGGTGATCATTCAAAGCCCAAGTATCCACAAAACGAAAATATGTTCTCCGACCCTGTGTCCTTATTCAGTTCGGTTCTTCTAACCAATTAAATGTGGGAAGTACAAGCCCCTCCCACATGTGTTTGTAAGCCCCTCCTATTTGCAGGTGTCCGCGGACTTGCGGCTAGCTCTGGTCTGCAGGGATATGCTACTCCTTTATCGCAGAGGTGTCACTATTGGGGGCGACAGCAGGTGTAGCTCATTAAGTTAATGATGGGTCTGCAGGCCTGCCAGTGTCCGTTATTAACGTCATGAGACACACCTGTGTTCACCCCTACTATTACACCTCTGTGACAAAGGCCTTTTGACATCTGTTATTAGCATTTTGTTAATATGCTATGGGGAGTGGAGGACGAAGTATAAGAAGAAGAAGAAGAAAAAAGATGATGAAACAGGAGCAAGAGAAGTTTGTCTGATGAGTTTGCTCACCAAATGGCCTCTGTGTAGCAAACGCATCGTGATATAACAGCTAAGTGTGAGAGGGGCTTTGATCCTCAGAGGAACTCCTGACTTCCTCACCTTGAGTTTTGGGAACGAAGACTGCAGCAGACGACACACACACACACACACACACACGCTCACACCACTGAACCTCCACGGTTCACCTCTGTTGTCTGTCTGCCAGCTTTTGGGATGTTTTTGAAATAGTTCTACACCATATGGAAGATTAATTATAAATAATATTAGCTATCGTACATCACATTATGTGTGCACTGTATTCCTAATGCTAAAAATGTCCTAAAGTAATAGAGGCTGACTCACTCCAAATAGAGCTGGTTATAAACAAGCAGTGTTGTGATTCTTTTGTTTAACACAAGAAGTGTCCAAGGGAACAACAAATGATGTAATCAAAACAAAATGCCTTGTATCATATTTGTCTCTGTCTCCCTCTCTCTCTCTCCTCCTCCCTCTCCCTCTCTCTATCTGTCTCCCTCTCTCTCTGTCTCCCTCTCTATCTGTCTCCCTCTCTCTCTCTCTATCTGTCTCCCTCTGTCACTGTCTACCTCTCTCTCTATCTGTCTCCCTCTCTCTCTATCTGTCTCCCTCTGTCACTGTCTCCCTCCCCATTTCTCTATTTGCCCCCTTCCCCCCTCTCTCCCTCGTTCTCTGTCTCTGTCTCTCCATCTCCCTTGCTGATGTTAAGGACCAACTTGGAGTCGCTGCAGAAGAAGTTGGAGGAGCTAGAGTTGGACGAGCAGCAGCGGAAGCGCCTGGAGGCCTTCCTCACGCAGAAGCAGAAAGTCGGGGAGCTGAAGGACGATGACTTTGAGAAGATCTGTGAGCTGGGCGCCGGCAACGGAGGCGTGGTCTTCAAGGTCTCCCACAGACCCTCCGGCCTCGTCATGGCTCGCAAGGTGACGACGCGATGGAGTTGTTGCTATGGCAACGCCCGTGCCTAAGTGTAGTTTTTGTTCGCTTTGGACTGTCTGCATTGGAAACACTTTGCAATAAAAGGGTGCATGAATGAACCGTTCGTTAACATGAGTTAAAGCAGTAATACACATGAACTAAGTCATTAACAGTTAACTCATGGTCTAGTAATCATTTACTAATGGTGTTCATGTTAACTGAGGTATTAATTTATACATTATCTATTATCTATTATCTTATCTATGATCTATTATCTCATCTATTAGGGTTAGGGTTAACCCTAACCCACTACCCCTAACCCCTATGCTAAATAACTAACCCTATATAATAATAGGGATAGCTATATATAATAATGCCTATGACTGACTAATGTTAATGAATGTTTCATTGTAATGCGTTACTTCTGCATTTCTGTCTCCGAGCATCAACTGCCTCCCTATTTCATAACCGTTTGTGTGTCATCGTGTTCCACCCACTTGAATTATACAACCTTGCAGTGGATTCTTTACCATTAAATCAAACAGAGAGTCTCCGTTTATACAAGCAGTCTCGTTGCTTTAGCTTTTCTCTTTTGTTTTTGCTTGCATACTCGGTTGACATACTAAAAGGGTTGATGCAGAAATCAAGGGGAGATGTTGGTCGTTAAATGGTAATCCGTTGTGAAAGGAGAAAACTGCAGTGTGAGAATTCGGTCATATTCAGCGGGATGGTTGTCGAATTCCTGTTGTATTGTTGATACATTATTCAGTGGAAGGATAATGGAAATCATGAGTACGTTTTTGCATTTCGTAGCGTCAACACAAATGTAATTCAGGAAGGCTTTTTCTTTGTTGCATTGTTTCTGCAGCTGATTCACCTTGAGATCAAACCAGCCATCAGGAACCAAATCATCCGGGAACTGCAAGTGCTGCACGAGTGTAACTCGCCCTACATCGTGGGCTTCTATGGGGCTTTCTACAGCGATGGGGAAATAAGCATTTGTATGGAGAACATGGTATGACTTATAAAGAAACGCCTACACCTACTTTCTGACTCTTATGCGTTCATGAAAGCAATATATGTTGAATGGAAGTTAATCTGATGCTTTAGGATGGAGGCTCACTGGACCAGTCACTGAAGAAAGCAGGCAAAATCCCAGAACAGTTTCTTGGCAAAGTCAGCATTGCTGTGGGTAACCTTCTCCAAGTTTAGAACCGCCCCAGCCAAGTACGCTGTATTTATTCTAAGGTTAATCATATACTCCCTTATGCATGTTTACGCTGATGTGTAATATTTATTTTCCCAGGTTATTAAAGGTTTGTCCTATCTGAGGGAGAAACACAAGATTATGCACAGAGGTGAGATAATCCCAGCATTATTTTCTTTACTGGGTGGTGTGTACAACGTGGGTTATGGGTTTTTAATGTGAGGAAATGTGTCAACAGACACCCAAGCATCAACCGTGGCCTCGTTATAGAAGCTTGTTTCCATGGTGAAGACTCTCCCGACTTGGTGTCTCCTCTGTCAGGCGTGTCAACCCAAATGTGTGTGCGTGCGCGTGTGCGTGTCCTCCTTTCAGATGTGAAACCCTCTAACATCCTGGTGAACTCCCGGGGGGAGATTAAGCTGTGTGACTTTGGCGTGAGTGGACAACTCATCGACTCCATGGCTAACTCGTTTGTCGGCACTCGCTCTTACATGTCGGTGAGTTCAAACCCCCCCACCACCACCCCACACACACACACACACACACACTGTGTGTGCATCCATCCATTCATCATACAGTAACTTTCGCGGAAACTGTAGCTTGACACAACCTCAACATACAGTCATCAACTCGACAACGTTGAAAAACGTTCATATTTCTAGCGTTTATAGTCGCCGTAACATTGGTGTGCACACGCAGTTTGCACTCTCTCTGGCGTCTCTGTGCGGAGCTTCACAATTTCAGAGGTGCGCGACATGTGACAAGTGTGTGTACGTATGCCGTATGAACCCTGCGCTGTTCCAAGTGCTGAAAAATGTGTTTCCTGACAAATCAAAAACGAGCTTTGGTGATTTTCCTAGTTTGCACAGTTTATGCACGGCGACTATAAATGTTTTTGCTGGTTGGTTATGTTACTAACAGCAATGGCAAAAAAATAGCAAGATAGTAATCAAATATAAACTGTGTTACAGCCAGAGCGCCTTCAGGGCACTCACTACTCTGTTCAGTCAGACATCTGGAGCATGGGGCTGTCCCTGGTGGAGATGGCCATTGGCCGCTTCCCCATCCCACCTCCAGATTCCAGAGAGTTGGAGCAGATCTTTGGGTGTCCAGTGGAGGGTGAAGCCACCGCCGGGGACTGCTCTGCCAGGCCCAGGCCTCCTGGACGAGCAGGCAACTGTGAGTCTCACGGGATATATATAGCCCACTTGTCAACAGTTATGTGAGAGCTTTGGATATTATAACATGGACAACTACCACCTTAGGAACATCGGCCGTCTCCGACCCTCCCTATCATTCTCCGCCGCTGAAACACTGGCCCATGCATGCGTCTCATCCAGGCGTGATTATTGCAACAGCATCCTATGTGGCTCATCAAACAACTCCCTCAATAACAACTCCCTCCAATATGTCCACAACTCTGCTGCCCGCATGCTCACCTCCACCCACCACTCTGACCACGTCACCCCTGTCCTCCGCGACCTCCATTGGCTCCCAATCAAATACAGGATACACTTCAAAGTGCTTTTCATCACCTTCAAAGCTCTCAACAATCTGCCCCCCCCCCCCCCC
>OMKP01012820.1:17210-39477 GCA_900302375.1 Bathygadus melanobranchus
CCCCCAGCACATTTCTATGAGAAATTAATTTTTTACCAACATAATTAAGGTGTATATTTGTGTATGACATTTAAATGCCAAGTGAGAAAAATCATTTTTCAAATCCTTCGACTATATTTGCAAGACCGCAAAGCCATTTTTTTCTAAGAGTGTTTTTTGGCTTTGTATGTGCTTCTGGCATCTACTCATTACTTTGTGAACATTGTGAAATTGTGTCATTAAAAACCTGAGAATCAGACAATGCGTTCATGACAGCTGTTTTATTTGAAAACCAAAGTGAACCCAACAGTCTGTACCAAAGAAGATTTATGCCGTTGCAGGTGCAGCGGGCGCAGCTGGGGCAGCAGCTTCTTTCTTTGTCTTCTTTGCTGGCCTCTTCTTTTCTGGCTTCTTTGACTTCAGAAGCTTGGGCTTGTTCTAGACAGATAAGAAAAATAAATAAATAATTCAGACAAGAATCGCTCATTGGCTGGACATAGTGTCAATTGTGCACTACTTACGGCGGGGTCGTGCAGGAGGATGGCGCGACGCCTCGCTGTCTTGGCGTAGGGGTTCAGCTTCATCATGATGTTCAGATTCTTCAGAGGATTCTTCTTCAGAACTCTGCGGTTGATCTTCTTACTGCATTACCAAAGAGAAGCACAATGTGTTAGCAAATCATGTTCAATTGCCGATAGCTATAGCTGTATGGTTTAGGAGATTACTGAATGCATCAATCGCTTACTTGGGTACACGAAGTGCTTTCTGGATCTCCTCACTCTTCAGAATTCTGCTCAAGTCTGAGTTGGTCATCTTGTGCATTGGCAGACTGAAACAAGTAACAAAACAAGTTCAGTAATAGAGTCAAATACTTTTTGCTCGACATTGAACGTGTGATTGGCACTCAGAACTTCTGCTATTATCACTTTGTTTCAACAACACGGACCGAAGTAAAAGATCATCACCGCAATCACAATGCGAGACCATTAATGAGAAACCGGATGTCTTCCAACACTCACTTGTAATCTTTCTTTATAGTGGAAGACTTGCGCCAGGTGCCGTACAGCTGATCCAGCTTGCGGAAAGCACTCTCAGTCCAGATGCAGAAGCGTCCAACATGGCCACCAGGGGCAAGCCTCAGGAGGTTCAGTTTGTTAACGTTCTGGAGCGTGATGCCTGTTGACAAAAAACACACGTTGAATACACATGCAATCCAACGCAAATTACAACTACCATAAGACAAAATACACAACCAAAAGATTTCTATGAGAGGTTGATGCTCCAAATTGACATTAAAAAATGTCAAACCTGGGATATTTCTGAAGGCTTTGGTGACACCGGCGTCTTGGTTGTAGATGATGCATGGTCCTTTGCGCTGGATACGTCTACGATTCCTCATCTTACCCTTACCGGCACGCATGCGTTGGGAGGCGTATACCTAAAGTAGAAAACATTAAGCAAACAAAAAATGAAGCGATGGTGTTTAAGCTTTGCATGTGTTAACAACCATCAATCTATGCTTTCTTTTGTTTCTAAAAAGTGTTGGGATTTACTTTCTTGATGTCGTTCCAGGCCTTAAGCTTCTTCAGCAGAAGCACTGCCTCCTTGGTCTTCTTGTATCCCTCAACTTTGTCTTCAACCACCAGTGGGACCTCAGGGATCTCCTCAATGCGGTGCCCTAAAGAATGAATGTACGTTCTGTAAATTGCCTGCATACACACCGGGCTTTCACATTACAATAAATTGTCAGAATCCTATGGGTGTTCTTTATAGCTTCAAGTCTCCATTACTTTAATAAGAAATAGGATTAAAAGGCTTGTGTTGCACACCATAGGAGACTCACCTTTGGACATGACCAGGGCAGGCAGTGCAGAGGCGGCCAGTGCAGAGCAGATGGCATAGCGCTTCTGGTTGGTGTTGATCCTGCGGTGCCAGCGGCGCCAGGTCTTGGTGGGCGCAAACATACGACCTCCACGACACATCTACACAAGCAGTCAAGGCAATAAACGGCAGAAATGTGACCGTAGAAATGCAGGAACAGACAGAGCATGCTCAGACTCGTTATTCGTCAGCCCTCTGTGCCAGTATTAGACAGTAGGCATCCGTCACTGGCACAGTGTAAGACGCAAATTACACCATCACAGCAAGCGTGTTCCACCATGAATGGCATGGTAACTCATGAGGCACAAGGCTGGTCGAAAGGATACATTTCCAAAGGCTCCCTGGCCAGAGCGGTGGGTACCGCCTCCCCTCACACGAGGAATACGGGCAACTGCTCTTCCTGTTCCCCAGGACTCGGCACTGGTTTGGTGTCCTGGATAACACAAGTGGGCATTCTCATATGATTACTGGAGTAATTAACGTATAACATCATTCAAAAATAACTCTTATGGTTACTCACCGGCCAGTTTGCTGACTGCATAGGGCTGACGGTTGTTCTTGCGCATGTTGGTGTGCACAAAGTTGACAACATCGGGCCTAATAGGAGCCTTGAACACGGCTGGCATGACAACATTCTTGCCCGAAGCTTCTCCTTTCTCGGAGTACACCGATATCAAGGGACGGGTACAAGCCTATCAGGGCAGATGGTTTTAATGTTATTAGCACAAAGGTATGTTACACATTTAGAGTTAGTAGGCCACATACCTAGCATACATTTTCGGTAGATGTACCGAAATGTAAGACATGCGCTAGTATTACGGGGGAGAGAAGCAAATCTATAACCTTGACATTTGTTCATCTTAAATGAATCAACGCCCAACAATCTTTGGCTCAAGTCCCCTTGGCCACTTGTACTTAGCATGGCCATTAGCATGCACACACCACCATACGCAGCAGGCCACGTTGCAGATATGATGTAGTCGTTGACATGTTGGTGGTGTGGTTGTTAGTATTTAGTTTACATTTCGGCCGTGTGAAGTATTTCAGATCAATGCACATCGGGCTGTCATTTCGATTGCCTCATATTATAGAAACTAACACACGTGTAACGCCAAGCTCCAAAATGGCCTCCCTTGCTAGCTTTGATAGCATATCTTAGTCAAGTCTCACCAACGCTAACTATAGATCTTACGGAGCGAAAGGAACACATAAGAGCATAGACCATATACATTAACATACGCAATCATAAAAGCTATATATAAAACCTGAATGATGTAAATTCTCACCATATTGAATTAATATTACGGCTCGCCGGCACAACACGTTCCAAACGCTATGGCGGCCACAGTAAAAAGGAAGTCGGGAAAATAATACACATGATATATGCCTCCGCTGTAAAACTAACCACTTCCGAGTTCCGGCAAGAACCAAAACACATTCTCTTACATTTGATACAACGATACAGAGTGTAGACATCATCATTGTTCATATCTAAATAAAATATAATTTCGGAGCGAAAACAAAATCTCAAAGAAATGTCTTTATTGTACTGGCACTATTTTCCCTGTAACGATATGCAGATGACAACTGACCGAACTACTTTCCAGAGAACTATATCCACACATATACATAACTATAACATGTTTGTTCTAAAATATGGAGATGGTTAGGGTCGGATTTAGAACCCTGTCCGTTGACAGGGTCGATATTCTGGGCACTTTTTTAAATTGGTAAATTATAAATGTTTATATTGATAATGTGACATAAGGCAATGATCTCATTACGTGTAGGACAATAGGAAAAGATACACCTGTTGAAGAGGTTTGGGGAATGATAAGGAAAATTAAATAATAATGGGGATGTCCATGATTTACTGATTGATGTTTGAGTGTCAAAAGCAGTAAAAGAAGAAGAGAAAGCTGAAATGCTTGTAAAGAGCTTTGTTAAGATACATAGCTCTACAAACTTGTCAGAGAAAGCGTGACAAAGCTTTAGACTCTGGATATGTATAATAGGAAAAGGTCCAACAATACCAATACACAAAGACCAGATATTAAGACCAATAGCCTTAACATCTCATATGGGAAAGATGATGGAACGAATGATAGAAGATAGACTGACTTATAATTTAGGAAGCAATAAACTCATGTCACAGGATATCAAAGTGGTTTTCGGAAAGGAAGGGGAACAATGGATCCAGTGATATGCCTTGCAACTGTAATAAGGAAGGCCCAGGTGAATAGACAGTCTGTCGCGGACGTTTTCTTTGATATTGAGAAGCCCTACGATATGATATGGAGAGAAGTGTTGCTAATCAAATTTGATAAGCTTGGTGTTGGAGGAGGAATGTTCAATTGAGTAAATTATTTTCTTGTTGGAAGATTCAAGAGAGGGTAAGCAAAATACCATGCTGAGAATGGCACACCCCAGGGAAGTGTAATAAGTCCATTGTTATTTTCCGTTATCACGCTCATGCTATGAGATGTTTGGCTGGAGCCGAGTGGGGAACTGATAGATGTGCACTGCAAACCACATATATTTGCCTCATGAGATCAACATTGGACTACACACTTAAAAAACTGCATGTTATTCAAGCCCAGGCCATGAGGATCTGCTGTGGTGCGTATAAAACAAGCCCAGTGTCAGCCATCCAGGTAGAGGTGGGGGAAATGCCTACAGAAAAGAGAAGGAAACAACTTACAGCTACCTATCAGGTTGATTTCTAAGAACATGGTGATGTCACCAACAAACAAAGAACTAGAGGCAAGTTGGGAGAAAGAGAAATTGAGTGATCATTGTCAGCTGACAATGTACTCAATGTAATACATATTCTACTGAAACAGTAGAATATGTATTGGAATGTTTAAAATATGGAGATCAGAGAGCAATATTAAAATAAGCACTGAGAAGTATTTGGAAAATATTTGGAAAACCATCAGGGGATGAGTGCTTTAATTTAGTTTTTCAATTTGTTAAGATAACACAATTTATGTATAGAATTTCAGTTATAGTTAGTTAATTTGGTTTATTTGTTTTGGTTTGTGGGTTTTATGTTCTATGAGAAGTAGGATCCCCGATTCATACTCCTGTTCAGACGGTGGCGGTAATGCACCGAAAAGTTGTCAATTTCCCAACAAAAAAAAAGAATGTGACGTACGACGATGACTTCATCACGTCGTGCAGATTGAGCGCGGGAATGCCCAAATCATAACTTTTGGGAATCTTCGTATGAACTACAAGTGTACAGTTTATTATAATACATCGATGCTGACAAACTTTCTCTGTTAAGTTACAACCAACTGTACAAATGTCCGCGGTCATCACCAAAGCGAGGACATTTTCCTCTCTTCTTCAGTGAGTGTTCATAATAATCCAGCTCATCGCAATGCCAAATATACATGTTGTACATAAGATATACAGTATATATATATATATAAAATATGGTAATATTATGTGTCTCCTTAATCCCATAATCTTTTAGGTCACTTCAAAATGACTTATCAAATGAATCAACCCCCTGTGAGGTATGTTACCTACTTTGTTCGTACATAGGGTTTTCCCGTGCCATGTTGTCGTTACATGACATGCTTTGACTCGTAGGAAGAACTGCAGATATTGAAGATCTGTGGAGAACAGTCCGCAGTGTCGTCTTGGTGTTCTGGACATCGAAATATCTTCATCTGCGAGAAAACCGTGAGTCATTTATATCTCTATCTCTCTGGCTGAATGTACAAGTGTGGGTTATTTTACAAACAAGAAATAATAGTTTTTTCCTGTATTGAAGGTAATTAAATCTGAAGATGATGACATGGATAAGTCAGCATGTTCTGAAAACGAGGCAGATGAACCTATTGGAAACTTGGGACCTCGACCAGTCAACATTATGAAAGCAAGGTGACACATCCAGCTTTTTGTGCTAAATGTCACTATGACATTTGCAAGTATTGTATGTAAATACATACTAAAATTCCAATCCCCACCCTCTTATTTCACAGACAACTTTTGTCTTGGTATACAATGTCCCAAAACCAAAAGTTGTTACATGACAATAGCCCCCTGGATCCTCTTTGGGTGCGTTGTGACATGTCTGATCCCGCTGGCACAACCTGGTTAGGAGCAGAAACTGTCCATCTGGCCGATAAAGTCACTGGTGTCAAGCTGTACTCAGTCACCTGCAAAGGTATGGTGGGAAGCTATCTTTAGTCTCCTTTTCTGAATAATCGCTAAAACTGAAATCACTAGACTAGACAATGCTGTGTGTTTAATGGTTTCTTGACTAATACAAATGTATTAGGTCCATCTATGGAGAGAAAGTCATCCATTACCTTGGAGGACCTTAAGCAAGAGCATAAGAAACGGCATCATCCATTCACAGTGAGTTCACATCTCGTTCTCTCTTGTTATGAATCATTTTTCTGAATATTTACCTTCTTTAAATGCAAATCTCCATTTCTAGTGTTCACAGGTGGCAATTAAAGGCAACGCTTTGTACAACTTATTTGGGTCCACTGTAGTTGAAAACACTACCATCGAGTCCCAGAGTAGTGTGACAGTGGATTTCAAATGGAGTCACGTGGAGCGCGTCCTGGAGACTCCGCCCCTGTCGTCTAAAGCCACCTTGGTGAGCAGCGAATCAAACGCACAGCCTTGTGTGTGACTTCATAAGCAAGAGTGCCACTTGAGTACAAAAGTGTCTTTTCCAAGCCCGAAACTGTGCAGCATGACTATTAGAATACTATAATAACAATCAGTTGCATCTTGATTTTTCCTTTCTGTTTTACATGTAGAAAATCAAGATTACCTGTGGGGACATGAGGAGTCCAATGTTTCCGATGTACACAGAGCTGGAGTTTCTGCAGGTGTGTGTCCTCTAAATAATAGCACAAAAAAATAAAGTTGACACGCTTGATGTGGTTATTGATAAGAGGGCACTGTTGCCTCACAGCAAGAAGGTTGTGGGTTCAAGTCCCGCATGGTGCAACATGTCGGGGCTGGTTCCCGGGCCTTTCTGTGTGGAGTTTGCATGTTCTCCCCGTGTTCACTCGGGTTCCCCCCATAGAACCCCACAACAAAAACATGCAGAAGAACAGATTGCTCTTCGGTCCTGTCCCTGACCAGGACAGGACTGAGCGCTTGGACTTGGTCCCCGGGCGCCTTACAGATGGCTGCCCACTGCTCCTGGCTTTCCTGCCTTTGGGGGAGGACGGTCAGGATGGGATACACGCAGAGAAGGCATTCCACCGGCGATGCCATAATTACATATGTGCGTGTGTGTGTGTGTCGCCGCTCACAGTGTGTGGTTGAAGTGTCGACCGTGTGGCAAATAAAGGACCAACGTCCTCTGATTACTACTTACTAAAGCCTCTTGTTGACAGCTTCTTGCAGGAGGTTTGAGGACCGGAGAGACTGAATGGATGGAACCCTTGGAGACCCAGTCGGCTGTAGAACTTATTAAGACCTACTTGGAAGGTGTGGCTATGGACATGTTATGCTTTATGTCAACCATCCTATGTGTGTTTAAACATGTATAAGGAGACATTTACATTTACATTACATTTAGAGCATTTGGCAGACGCTTTTATCCAAAACGACTTACAAAAAAGTAACACACTTACGTCATTGTTATTTCTTTTACACAACAAAGAGCTTCGAAATACTGCAAAGACTCTTCCGGATCAGACTGCAAAGACGGAGGTATGCTAGAGAACAAGCCACAAATATGTTTTTATTCCAGAATGGTTATTCCGTTTATTTACTGTTTACTGGCTTGCTTACTTTCCTTTCCGATACAGACTGCAAGGACCGACGCTGAAAAGGCTGAATTGGACACTTCCATTTTCAATTCTGTCATGGAACGAGGCAATTTGGACTTTGTCGAACAGATATGGGTTCGAATGAGGAAGAGTGAGTGCGATGTTTGTTCTTTCTTTCAAAAATAGAAAATCCTCAATATGCACAGACATTGAGCATCGTCTCAAAAGCATGTTTCACTGACAGGTGTCACCTCCTATCAAGATGTTCAAGACTGTCTGAAGTTGGTTATCGACAGTCTAAGTTATGGTGACCTCAAACCATGGGTATGTGTGATGCTGTTTGATAATTCAATAATTTATCAGACACCAAAGCACCTTACAGTATATATCCAGACATTATTAAGGACCAGGTGGTGTTAGGCATGTCTACAGGCATGTCTACAGGTATGCTGCAGGCATTGAGGACTGGCTGGGATTCAAACATCATAGCCTGATCTGTGATCTGAACATCGGTACACCTGTGTTGGAGGTAAACACTTTCGTTTTTGCATCCGTCCCCCTTTTAGATCCACAGAGACAGCAACAGTTCACTCGGAAAGGTCTTCCTGCAGTCCTATCGCGAGCAAATAGACCATGTGTCCCTGACAGGCCTCACTCCTATCACCATGCTGCTGGAGATCGGCCTGGACAAGATGAGGAAAGACTACATCAATTACCTTATTGGTACGACAAACCTCGTAGTTGCTCAACAAATGTATCTCATTTGACCTCACACAGAATGATGGCACGCAGCACTGTCCTACAATATAACCATGTCTTTTTATTATTCTCAGGAAATGAACTAACCACACTGAACCACCTGGTAAGTTGAAAGCTCGTAGTGCACACAGGGTTGTATTGGCTGTTGACTTGACACCTTGTCTGAAAGTATGTGTTGTTTTTTTTTAATTGACAGAGTTACTATCTCAGCACCGAGGTTGATCTGCAGGAGCAAGTCATCCGATTAAGGAAACTACACCACCTGTTGGAGATAATGGTGACATGCAGTACATTCCTGGGGCTGCCCTTCGACCGTCTGTTTCGCCTCACTCAGTAAGATCAGCTGGCTTGTACACTTCTCGGCTCATTATCTGCTGTCGCTTGACTTTCTTAATATTGACTTTTTCTTCTTCTTAAAGATCATGTTTGCAGTACTACAAAACCTCCCCTTATAACGAGGACCACGAGTTCACGTTGCAAATCACACCTACTCTGATCAGCCACTTGTACCAGAAGTAAGAAGCCGACACTCTTTGCTCACCTACCACCATGGGATAAAAGTGTTTGTGTTCCAAACGTCATTATTACGTCTCACAGTGAGTACCCAATGGTGTGGGGGGCGGAGGTGTCCAGTGGTCACGGTGCCCGGGAGGTCAAGACCACCATGCAGCTCAGTGAGAAACCGCTGGTGGATCACGTCGTCTTCGATACAGGTAACCAATTATTTACCGGCGCTTCAACACATCACGTAGCCACAAGGAGACTGCATTATTTGTCTTTCCATTTCAGACTACGCGAATGCAACAGTCAACGGCAACAGTGCGGAGCTGGCCTACTTCACCACCATGGTCTGCTGCAGCCTTGTCAACTTTGCCTGAACTGAGGAAATTCACCGAAGACGATTTAGTACTGTGATGCTTGGCAGCTGTCACACTGTGCTTAAGATAGAGCCCCTATTTTACCACCAGGTGTGAGTGATGAGCCATTAGTTTCAACATTGTCATGTAACTACCCTTGTGGCATCACAAGTGGGAATGTCAAACCAGATGTATGATGGATAGAAAGCCTACCAGGTGGGACAGTCTACTAGGTAGGCTGATGCTGTCATACATGTGGGTGGGTACTCCCGCTTATGCCATGAGGGTAGTTACATGACTATTGAAACTAATGATTCATTGTTGGCAAAATAGGGGGCCTTTTGTAAATATTGACATTTTCATGATGTAGATGCCTAATAAAACTTTATTCAGTTTGAGCCCATGTGTAGTACAGCGATATTAACTGACTGATCATCAGGCAGTTGGTAATTAACATCCCTCTAGTACTTTGTCTTAAACTAGTTACACAATGAGTTACTACTAAAACATGTTCCTTAGGATTGAACAAAGTTATTGCCAGCAAACACTTTTACATGTAAAAGGTTTAAACTTTATTCAAGAAAAGTCATTCATTGCACTTTGAACACAAAAGTTGCCGAGTGAGGTTTTGTATAAGGTGTAATCAGGGTTCAGAAGCTTCTGTGCCAACTGCAGGTTTCTCCTGAAATGCAAATAAAGGGGAAAGTGACTATGTGGACAACACTAGCTACTATTTAGGGTTATACATTGACAACTTTGTTTACATAATAATGTAATTCTTACATTTCTCACTGCTAGTGTTGATCATCTTGTGCACTGGCAGGACAAAACAAAAGCCCATGTTAGACTATCCATGAACTGTAAAACAGACTGCAATAGTAAAAGTAGCACAAACTCAGAACTTCTGGT
Source organism: Bathygadus melanobranchus (assembly GCA_900302375.1). Lineage (NCBI taxonomy): Eukaryota > Metazoa > Chordata > Actinopteri > Gadiformes > Macrouridae > Bathygadus > Bathygadus melanobranchus. Next base: position 27,349 of record OMKP01012820.1, read on the forward strand.
ATTATCACAAAGTTTCAACAACACGGACCGAAGTAGAAGCTCATCACTGCAATAGAGCAAAGTTCAATAGTGTCACTACAGTATAGATTACTTTCTTACTTCATAGTGATCCTACGGGCTGGTGCCAGACTCCAATCTGGCTGTCCGGGGAAGAGATTGTTCATTATACCTGAGGCAGAACCAATGAAATACGAGTCACAATTAAAGGGCAATCAAGATTTGAATCTGCAATCACTTTTACCCACAATACACACTGACTAAGTGTAAATTAAGTCGAAAGAACTTGCTCAGCATCAAGGTTCGTCAGCCATCTGTGCTAGCATACGACAGTAGGCATCTGTCACCAGTCACAGCGTAAGACGCAAATTACACCATCACAGCAAGCTTCAAGATCAGACCATCTACATCTTAATCACAGCCAAACAAATACACGCCCTTTATTCTCAATACTCCACTTTCAAATTTGAAGTCCCAAATGATTACCATTTCAAGTAACGTGCATCCCATCTGTCTGCATCTCTTCAGGATAGTCATCTCTGTAAGAGTCCTTGAGTATTGGCATTCCTAGAGTAAAACATTGTATATTTCAGTAAAATGTTGTCATATTCCAACAACATACATAGAAAGTCATCCAATCTCAGAACTTCTGGTATTATCACAAAGTTTCAACAACACGGACCGAAGTATAAGCTCATCACTGCAATAGAGTAAAGTTAACTAGAATCATTGCGATAAAGATTACTTTCTTACTTCAGAGCGATCCCATTGGCTGGTGCCAAACTCCATCTGGGCGTCTGGCGAAGAGATGATACATCATTATACCTGAGGCAGAACAGCACACCAATGAAATACGAGTCACTGAAGCAAAGTGCAAGCAACATTTCAACCATTTCAATTAGCTTAACATACAAACTGACAATGTTAATTTGTTAGCAAGAACTTGCTCAGCATCAAGGTTCGTCAGCCATCTGTGCTAGTATATGACAGTAGGCATCTGTCACCAGTCACAGCGTAAGACGCAAATTACACCATCACAGCAAGTGTAATCAATCGGCCTACATCCAAGTCACAAAAGATTACCATTTCAAGTCAAGTGTAGAAATGGCCATCCTGCAGTCTACATCGCTTTAGGATCCTCATCTCCAGAGGTCATGAGTCTTTACAATCTAGGGAAAAATGTGAACATTTAAGCAAGATGTTTTTTTTATATGTCCCAATAAGCTACATAAGTAGATCACTCAGAACTTCTGGTATTATCACAAAGGTTCAACAACACGGACCGAAGTAGAAGCTCATCACTGGAATGCATAACATTTTATGTGTACAAGATGTAATTGTAAGATTATTATTACTCACTAGCACTCGGGCCATGTCCTGCACACGTTGCAGAGAACCGGACTGCATGCGGCGTGGCCAGCAATAGACGTTTGAGAACCCACATTGATACCTTGAATCAACAACTAAGTTTACAAATCGTGGAACAGGTACAGAGCGCTTACATCTACAATATCTGACTTAAGGTCTACATGTAAAATACATAATGGAAAAACTTTCCACGTCTGCTAATAGCCAACCACGAGCTTTCACCACGTGTAGGCCCAATGGGCCAGCTGTACATGAGGTGCATTTTATTTATTTTTACATCACGGCCATGACATAAAACCCTGCTTAATTGTTTAGATAGATACAAATGAAAGCACAGATGTGTTAAGGACAAGAATCTCACCATATTTGACTACTTCTTTGCTATCCAGGCAACACACACTGCAACAGTAAAAGCGAAGAGGAAGTTATCTGCGGAAGTGATCGAATAAATAGCTCCTCTGGACAGCGGAAGAACACGTATGACATAGATATGACCCCTCAATAGTTTAGTTGATTTAATTCCATACGGGCATATTATAATGTATTCCAACTAATATTATAAGCAGCATCATGCACCTCGAATATCTGAGATCCAAAACAAGCATCTAAATAGCTAATTTGCGGAACTAGTTTTATAAGAACAGTGTGCGGATGTATCCTAAACCTGACCGAACTACTTTCGTGGGTATTTGATAATGAATAATTAATACATTTTAAATCATTTAAAAGTGTTATCATGGCAGTTTTCTTTGAACGGGTGAGCACGTATTGTATGATGGCAAGCAAAAGTGTGGATGCATTTTATCATTATTTTTTTTATGTTGCTATGTGATTTTTAATTTGTCTTTCATCTCCAAATAATATATTGTTTGTCATCACAAATATAATTATTTAATTATTATTCATTATTGGTTTCATCATCATCATCATCACTCCATCTCTTAACAAAAACAATGGTACAAAGCATAATATGCTTTCAAAATATGTAAACGTGTACACAATGTTGATGTCTTCACTTTTTTATTGGGATCATTCAAACCGAATAACGCACAACTGAAAAAAATAGCATACCTTTTAGTTTTCTCCTAATGCTTTAACCAATCATGATCAATATGTAACCAATAGGCCTAGGTCATTTTGTCCAAAAGTCCCTTTGCATGTTCAAACAAACTATGCACCATATAAACACTAGATCGAGAGCTTTAAGAGCTGTTCCCTAGTTCCGTCTCCGCAGCAGGAACATCAGGAAGACGGCGCTGATTAGGATGCACAGAGTGCACACCGTCGGGACAACGATCTCCGTTACCATCTCCATGTGGCTGGTCAAGGGATCTGGAGAAATACACAGAAACAACCCAACAGCTCAACCACGTATCGTGCCCACAAAGACAGATTGACCACGCTCAAGCACAGCACTCAAAGGGTTAATCTTTTTGTTTCTCCCTTTCACTTACAGCGCTGAACAACGCTGTACAGTACAGTACTGTAACTACAATAAGCATACATCGTTCCTTACCATGTATAAGTCTTAGAATATTGGCAGCAGTGCTCCGCTGTTCCTCTAATAAAGAAAGAGAAAATACTTGTTGAACCAAGTCACATTAACCCTTTGAGAACTGCAGGCAGAACTTGCAAATATATGCGTCATGTTTATGTTGCAGTAGCTTATTAGGTTAGATTCACACAATTCTCACAATAAGCACACGGAAAAGAAGGAAAATATGCACAGGTGCAGGCTCAGATTGTATGGCAATGTTAGTTTGAAATTGTGTTGCGGATGCTGTTCTGTAAGTCAGATAAAAAGCCACACAAGCACACAGAAGCAAATGAAGACGTTTGATTCCCACAACAAATGAGTAATAGGTATGTAGCTACCCCTTCTCTACACTTCATCATGCACTGGCCAAACCTTTGGCATTTCTGCATTTTCCTTGGACTTTCTTCTAGCTGGAGAGGCAAACAAAGAAAAACCCTGTTAGAGATTTTGGTAACTAGTCTTGATGTTTTCACTTGATTTTATCAACTTGTGATTTGCTGATTTGATCTGATCAATGTAGTCTTTATTTGAAGTCAATAAAGAACGGTAGCACCTATTACAAGTCAAATCCACTCATCGCTACAACTCCAATTAAATCTCTTGATTATTCAAAGTTAGAATCTTTATTTGTTTACCCCAGCTAGTTTTCACTGTTCCTGTCCCAGCTACTGCCTATCGGACAATCACTACAGCTTGAAACCAACCTGCGGCTAGGAGCTGGTTGCTAGAAGAACAGGTCTCAGTGGCTCTCCGCTTCCAGTTCTCCACCTTGGATACAGTTTCAATGCAGTCACTTTTACTCATTCAGTATCGTCACAAGGAGCGTATGTTGAAACTGGCTACTGTGCTTGATGTTTTTCTTTTTGAAAGAAAAATAAGAAATAAGAAAGGAAAGGGCTTTGAAATCTATCGGCATGCAACGTCTTTCTGACCTCTCTTTGATTGGGGAAGCCATTGGAACTGATGATGCGCTTGTAATACTGAACAGAAGCCTTGGGGTAGCGGGGTTTGTCCTTGTTCCTGAAGTCCACGTAGTACAGGCCGAATCTCTCCGTGTAGCCCTCGTCCCACTCAAACTTGTCCAGCAGAGACCAGGCGGTGTAGCCTCGCACATTGACTCCATCTTTAATGGCTGCGGTACGTCACAAAGAAGCACAAATGTACTGCAGACAAACTTGGCAGGCCCCTCGCCCAATGAGATGCCCTTTATTTTGGAAGTAGAATCGGAGTAGAGTCGCGTATACTCACGCACCTTTGAGCATCTCATTGATGTAGTCTCTGTAATATTTTATTCTCCAGTCGTCACAGAGCTCTGTGCACGTCATCTTCTCAGAAACTCCGTTCTCGGTCACATAAAGCATTGGGTTGCCATACTGGGCCTAAACAACAACAAACAAAATTGGGGTTGCCATACTGGGCCTAAACTAGGATAAAAGACATTTGGATTCCTTACTGGAGCTAAGCAATAATAAACAACATTGGGTTGTCATACTAGGCCTAAACAAGAATATCGCAGCAGTTCATCATATTTGCTGAAGTCTGAGGTAAAAGTAAGGCTGTGTTCATCACCTTGACAAAGTTGAGGAGGCGTCTGAAGCCCCAGGGCACAGAGTAGAGCCACTCAGATCCTGGGTCTGGCCAGTGGGGGTCAACCAGCTCAGCCAGGTCCCGGTCGGTGAAGTAGCTGGCACCGCTGCGGCTCGCTGGGTATTTCTTCTGGGTGATGTAGCGGGTGGTGAAATGACCGATGCCCAGGAAGTCACAAGTGCCCTTAATGTAGCTCTTCTCCTGGGAGGAAAAGTTGGGCAGACGAGATGTTCCCAAGCCGTGCTGGGTGCTCTTCCTTCCTGCATACGCCACATATGTATAGCCATGGTTAGATGCCTGGTACTGTCCAGTAACTACCAGGGCTGTAGTACAGTCCAGTCCGGTCTTGGTCTGGAGACCAATTTTTGCTGGTCTCGGTGTTGACTCTGTCTTGAATCGGTCTTGGAAGGCTCGTTCTTTGTTGATATAGCAGACTCAATTCACCAATGACTCGATCTGGACATGGACTCGACCGAAGTTGTCTCGAATACAGCCCTGGTAGCTACAAACCCAGCTTCACATTGACAAAGACTCAGATTTAGCGAGCGCAGTTTTACTTGCCAATAAAGTCCTTCATCACTTGAGGGTAGTCCCCGTGGAAGATAGGGGTGGCGAACCAGCCCAGGTAGAACTGCACGTATCGCTCGGCTGCTTCGATGTCCTTCTGGTTGTTGATGTCCACGGGCTCTCCCCAGTCCCCGGAGAGAGAGATGCCCAGTAGGCCTGCACATGTTTTTAAGTCTTAAGTCTGCTGCTGACTACATTATACACACGGACTACATTATATGCATGGGGGTCCATCTATTGCACACACAGCCAGGATTTTGCTCACCTTTTTGTTTGGCCCGCCATTGGGTGTCATACGTGTGCCAAACCTTAGCGTGGGCCTGTGGCAATGTGTGACGTGTAATAGAAAAGCTTTATGAATCACATTTGAACTCAAAGGGAAGACATTCAGTGAGATATGTATTTGATGTTATGTATTATATTCACGTATACTATGCTCACTGTCACCTTGATAATGTTGTGGGCAGCCCGGTATGCACCAGTTCCACGCATCTTGAGTCCAGGTGCATGCTCACCAGTTTCATACCCCTCGACAGCTATAGACTACAGTTAGTAAAACAACATTTTGATCAAAATATATGCTAGTGGCAGAGGGAAACATGTCAAACTCACTGGAATCACTGGAGGTGTGGATGATTATGTTACAACATGGAAGTGGAGACAGAAACGTTAACCTACCCATGGATTGTTGAAAGTGATCCAGTATTTCACCCGGTTGCCAAATTTTTCAAAGCACAGGTTGGCAAATTCATTGAAATGATTGACGATGCTAACATTTTGCCATCCACCATATTTTTCCTGCAAGACCTAGACATGAAATGAAGCATTCAGCAAACATCATGCAACGAATAGATTAATAGATTTAGAATGTATTGGGAATAGGATATTGATCAGCCTGGGGTGTCGGTTTTACGCACCTGTGGAAGGTCCCAGTGATACAGAGTGACAATGGGGGTGATCTTGTTCTCCAACAGATGGTCAATTAGGTCATTGTAGTATTTAATTCCTTTTTCATTGACATGGTCAGCTGCAAGAGATGTCATACTATTATGTACTTATCTGACTTATAAAACATGCTGGCTAAGAGTGGCAGTGAGGTATAAACAAATGTGTTTCTCTTACATTTAATCCCAGTGGGAATGAGTCTTGGCCAGGAGATGGAGAAGCGATAGTGGTTGAGTTTCATCTCATTCATCAAGGACACGTCGTCCTGTACGGGGGAACCACAACGGGAGACATAGTTGCTACTTGTTTTGACCACATCTACACTCGCAAAGATCAGTGCCCCTGGACCAACACAAACCAGAGACCGGTGGTGTTTGTCCACACCTTGACTTTGTAGTAGCCCTCGGCGGCTGAGTCTCCAGTGTCGTTGCGCTGCACTCTCCCTTTCTTATGGGAAAACACGTCCCAGATGCTCAGTCCTTTTCCATCTTTGTCCCAGGCTCCTTCGGTTTGATAGGCGGAACTGCCGGCGCCCCACGAAAATCCTGGAAACACAACACAGAAAACGTTAAAGAATCACTCAAATCCACCCAAAACGTCATGAGATGCAAACACCATCGACTCATCACACATCTGTGAGAGTTATACCAGCTGGAAAAGTGCCATAATAGAAGGAGCTGTGGTCGTTCTTTGTCCAGTCGAAGTCCTCAGCCGCAGACATACACAGCACCAGCATAAGCACATGGCACACCTGGACCGCACAGCGGGGAAGCATCGTATTTCCGAGCCAGCAGCGCAACTACTGCCTTGTTGTACCACAGTCACTGAGAAATAAAGAGAAATAAATCACCACTGAATCATTTTTTAAGTATTATTTAATCATAGCACATTATTCAATCTTGTGCTGACCGTACCAAAAAAGATAAAATACAAACTCTATATGAATGTACGGGATGCAGTGTTTTTAGAAAAGATAACCCTTGAACTGTAATCGTAAATTACAGTTTTAAAAGAAGCTATCAGGGGCATACAATGGAAGGGAATGAAAAAAGGAGAATGTACCTCATGCAGAGCCAGATAGCCCTATTCAGGATCAACTGAGTGTGAGCGCATTTTGCTGAGGTGGACATGTACTTTACAAAACATGGTTTTACCTTTGTAAGCAAAGTGAATGTAAGAAGGGTTGATATATATCTATGACAAAACAATGTACACAAATCAAATACCATTTGGGCTCCGGTATGAGAGCAAATTACTCTTGTTTAGTCCTTGTCTTGACTAATTGTGCAATATAGTGTATTTGTAGTATTTGTATTATGGTGTAGGCCTATTCTAGTTTATTATCTCAGATACTTTGCATTTTATTTAGATTTGAGTACACAACACATTAGCATGACTAACTCAATGTGGCGAAGTTATTTAACACCTGACAATTCAAATGTATGATTGTATTTTACTGTTTCCTCACGATAATATGCCATAATGTTTAGCAATATAATTCCCCTGCTTATTATAAGTCTAAAACAATATCTAATGCATTAGCACTCTGGGAATGGGTATTATGACAGGTAATGATTTTTTCATAAGAACTCTTGTTAGGACTCAAGTCTATAACCTTTTTTAACCATTTTTTGCAGACTTGGCAGATTCAATATTTGTTTGATCAGATTATGTAAACACCAACTGCCATTAACCTACAATTACCCTCTATTCCATTTGAACAATGGTACCCAGCGTTGCTGCAATTAAATGTTAATTACATGTTGCAGCTGTATTAGGGCTGAACAATTAATCAAAATATTACCAAAATCACAATATGGCCAAGACCATCATGATTTTAATGGGGTTTTTTCAGTGAAAATGAAAATTGTGATGCAAAAAGGATAATTCCCACTAATAGTGAATCCTACTGCAACCGCAATGTCTGTCTAAATAATCACAATATATATATATTTTTGAACCAGATTGTTCAGCCCAAAGCTGTATTGCATTAAAATATATGATTTGAATTACCTGTGTGCCTTAAAGGGTGTTCATGAACAGGAATCCAAGAATGCACTAAGTCCCTGGGCAAAGCCAAGCTCCTCTGTAGCAGCGGATCATGCAGAAGGTATATGAATTGGTAAAATCCCTGCCCTATGGCCTCTGCTGTGGCAGCCTCCCTCTAGTGCTGCCAGTCAGGGGTGTGAAAGCAGGTTCCATTGTGTCCCTCTCTATTGTTTTAGCGGTTTAGAAAATGCTGAATGGAAACTGTTTGCACTGCATTACCTATTTGGTAAAAGTAAATGCATAGGTCAGGTAAGGTTAGCACACAAACATGACACGACTGTATTGTCGTCGACCCATGCAACGATATGCATTTGCAGCCATCTATAGCTTAAAGATGTGAGCTGATGGGTTAAGGAGTACAAATTGGAAGCTCATTCAAAACATTTTATTTTGTGCTTATCATTTCTCTAAATCCATAATGCAGACTCACTGCATTCTGATATGGCCCAGCCATATGCTCTCAAGCTCAAAGTGGCCCACATCCACAGTTCTTTTCACTGGTGCCTTCACATATACATAACAGAAAACTAATAACAAGTTGTATTGCAACAATGAGACAATTTGCCAAAGCGTAACACGTTTAACTAATGTCAAATGCATTCACCATCTACATACTCCACTCAATACCATATTGTCGTTAAAATGTTCATTCTTACCACTGAAATAAATATAACTCTAGTGAGATACAAAATAGGTCAACAGACCAAACATTTGCCCGATGTCTTTGAATGGCAGAACCACCACTGGAATACTGACCCACAGCTCAGAATATCATTCACCTTCTTCCTATTCATCGTAATCCTCCTCAGGCACAAATTCTAGATCATTGTCCTCATCACCATCTTCTTCATCGTCGTCGCAGTCATCCTCCTCATCGTCTTCATCTTCCTCCTCCTCCTCCACATCGGAATCCATAGGAGCAATCAGAACGAGTTTGGTTTGATTGATCTCGCTTGCATCGTCAGGGTTGACCTGAACCTAAATATAAAAAAACAACCGATAAGTTACTGCAATATTGCCCAGCCCTACTGTAATTGTTGATGACATGCTGTGCACACACACACATACATACACACACACACAGCCATAGATAAAGCCATAACTAACTAGAACTGTAGATGATGTTGCACTTTTACAGAACGACAACAATAAACAATGTTTGAGTAGTATCGGTTTGATCCAGAAATCACACACATTTCTACATAAAAATGACATGTGAAACAAGAGGGTTAAATGTATTATTTTCATAATTGCCATGACTCTTTCTAAGCACATTACCTCAGGTTCCAGGAATGTGGGCTGTGTTGCCCCATCACCTAGCTTCCCATTGATGATTGATTTCAGGGCTCCTTCTTCAAACTTAAACACAGGGAGACCAGATGATGTATTTTGGGACATCATACAACATAAACAATAAATCGAGTTTCTTTTTTGATTAATTATTAATAATAACCCGGACTCTTCATCGTACCTTGAGCCGATTTAGCTGGTCTTGCAACATGACTTTGATTTTAAGCAGAGTCTCCTCTTCCTTCTTCAGTTCCTGCAGACGACTGTGCATGTTTATGGTTGCAGTCTGAACATCACTCTGAACACACTAAATGGGGAAATGTAGACAGTGAGATTCATATACAGCTATAATAATTATAATAATTCATTGTTAGTACACATTAACTGAGTGGCCAGTTCATAGACTGGGTCAGTTACGACTATGCAACATGTAGCGTTTATTTCATTCCATTAATCAAAGGTTTTGCAGTAGTACTGACGACGGTATATATGTCATGTCGAGTTTATGCACAAATAGATACTTTACACGTTGATGCTGCTAGCTAGCTGCTGGGATTCACAGCTAGGTTGAAACGTTACTAAAACTGGCACCGTTCAGCCTTTCACATACAAGCATCTTAGACGAGTTACCTTGGTTTATATATTTTTCCTATTTCGCCATGTCGACCTAAAACACGATCAAACCTGTGTATAGTTCCTAGCTGAATTGCTAATGACTACTAATGTTTTGCTGCAGTTTTCTTCATGCTCGTGGTTCTGAGGTCATATCCGGACAGAGTTGTCCCCGCCCATAATGTGAGGATGCGGCTCTATGGCGCCACCACGTGGCTAAACTAGAAAACTTCAAATACAGACAATATGCGGTTTCAGGCGAGACACGCTCAAAAAAGGGCTTCACAATCCAGAAAATAACAGCGATAACATCTAAACACAAACGGGACCCACAATGGTGATGGGAGCTAGGAATGTTTAAATGCTATTTCCGTTCCTTTAGTCTGCTGAAATGGCAGGTGTCAACTTTATGGTAGCAGGAAGCTTAATTTGTAACAAATGTCGTTCACGGTGTTATGGCCCCTCATAAAAATATAAAGGTCACGATGTTGGAACCCATTACGTTTGATCTTACTAATGCGGATAGTTCTATCTGTATTGAATTGTTACTAACATGAGTCAATATGCTGTTATCATTTTATAGCTAGCGATACTTGTAAAATTATATTCTTTAATGGAACTTTTGTTGGTAGTGTGAAGTACGTGTATAAAAGTTGCATCAATGAACGTGTTTTCAATTAGGCAAGTTGGAAGTTGCCATCACTTGTTGGATGCGAAAGAGCAATTCGTATGCGAAAAGGAGTCCCTTTGCCACACCTAACTAATGAATTATCGACCAATCCAAAATAAACAAAACACTGACGCAACTGATTCCATGCGCCCAAAACACCCTCAGTTGCACTGAACGCGAGCAAGTTAAGAAGATAACAAATTCAGTAGAAACTGAAAAAACTAATCACAGATGGAACTCATTGATGTGACCCAGATCTAAAACAGCTCTTAATCAGTCTTCAGAAATGTTAAGAGGAGCCCATTAGGTTTTTTATAGGATTTCTTGGCTAAGTCTACCCAGATGTGTGCATTGATTATCACAGCACGTAGGCTGCACTTGAAATAGTGGGGGAGACCAGCCAAGATGAGCGATGTAACCTCTACCTGTCTCCCTTTCACATACATAAAAAGAGCCGCCCTTAAGATGAGAGAAAATAATCATCATTAGATACCATCTCTTTCCTGATTGGCCAAACCATTCAATACAGTATTCGAGAATGGAAAGCGGAAAAGCCTACAGCGAGGATATTTACGCAATGATGCAAGCCTGCTTTATATTCACTCTATCTAAAGACGAGATCGAGTAATATCCTGCAACCAGAATATGAATTGCATTACTTACTATAGGTAAGCCATTAAATCACACATAGTCCCATTGTTTAATCAGGATAGGATGTAGTGTACTTAACCCCGTGACTCTCCCTTTGAGGTATTTAATCGCCATCCTGTCTGTGAATCTACGTGCCTGTCTCTGTGCACGTCGAAGTCAGCCAGTGCACAGTCGTTTTCAGATGTATTATTTTTGTGGTCAGCTCATTTACGGAGGTCATTTTGTTCAGCGGAATATTTTCTTACTGTTTCTCATAGAAGCAGCAGCACACACGATTTGTTACACCCCATGACGCGGGCCTGTGGCTGGCTTCAAAAGTCGACAAGTGGTCGTGTTTCCCATGCGATTTTAGAGACACTAAGTAATTTACCATAGGTGACAATTGTGTACATTATAGATTTTAGAGCTTAATGTATGCAAATCAGGTGCACCGTGAAAGTATGTTGGCTTTGTTGAGAATCTACCGTCAATGTAGGCCATAAAACAAACAAAAAAACTTTCCACAATAAATTTCGTTCTTGGAAATTTCTTGTGGAAAAATGTGCCTTACCAATTGAATTGTATCTGTTGTGTTTTTATTATAGTTTTTAACTTTTGGTAAGCACTTTGTGAATCATACTTACTTGCTATTCATGTGTAATAACGAGCAACACTGATACCTGTCTGCTGTCCTCCTACATCTCTCTCTGTCTCTCTGCTAACACCAGTCTTAAGACAAGGCCTGGCTAAGACAGGCCATCACATTTGCCATCCTGTGGTATGTGACCCTGCACAAGAGTTTTAGTGTTTTGAGAGCTGATCCCAGGGAAGAGGGATGCTGAAACTGGAGCTGTCTGTCAGCGTATGGGAGCGCCCC
>OMKP01012845.1:1554-28025 GCA_900302375.1 Bathygadus melanobranchus
CTCTCTCTCTCAATCCCTCCCCATCTCTCTCCCTCCTATAGTGGATCAGAGTATGTTTGAGAACTCTGTTGCCCAGCAACAGATTAACCAGGGCTCCAGGCTGAGCCAGCCCTCGGGAAGCCGCACCCCAGCCTCGGGCATCGGACATCCTGTGGACTCGCCGTCCTCCGGTGGCCAGCAGAGGCTGAAGAACGCCATCAATTTGGGCAAGGCGGTCGGGGCCAAGGTCAGAACTGCACAGAGACACAGTAATGGAAGTCGTTTTTACGTGGCAATATATCTTATAGGATCGTCAGCATAATGTATTCCATTTTGTCTCCGTTAAATAAGACATGATTTAGAAAAAACAGGAGTAAAATCCTGTTTTTGCCAGTCTCTGCCAACCAGTTTGTGAATGTTCCACTCTGTTCTGAATGCTTTTCTTGACGTCAAAGTGCCTTTTCGGATACAAGGTGAAGGGACACCGGTGGCGAGGTGTGTGTGGATGTGTGGAGAGGTGTGTGTGGATGTGTGGAGCTACGTCTGATCAGCGGTTGATTTTGATGTCCGCGTCCGAGAGAGGGTTAAGCTTCCTGGACACAATATAGTATATATATATATATATATATATATATATATAGTAACGCCATTTCATACACAACATTTCTCATTATAACGCTCAAACACGGCAACGGTACGAGCTAAAAAAAATCAGCTATCACAAACTCCCCTCCTTTCTAGAACTCATGACTACAGACTCATGGCGTGTCGCTCTCCCATCCCGATCGCAGGTGAACGACCTCCTGAGGAGGAAGGAGCAGAGTCCTCTCGGAGACATCGGCGTCACGGAGGTGAACAAGAATGTCGGCGCCGTGTGGAGCTGCATGGACCACGTCAACCAGTCGGCCGTTAACAGGTAGAGGAAACGACACAAGCGCGATCCCGGGGCCAAGCCGTTCATGGGAGCAGCCGCCCGTAGCGTCGCAATGCGACCTGCTACATACATAGCCGTTGTTATTAGCCACTGTACTTCAAGCCAAAGTGCCCATCAAAGTTTTGTGACAAGACTAAATGGTCGCGGAGACGGTTGTAGCGATGTGAACTGGGCTAGCTCCACTAGGTAACTTTTCACTGCATGTTGTTTTTGCTTTTGGTCAAGTGACAGTAGTTACTAAATGTCTATAGAAGAAAAGCAACCAGTCCTGGACTCCATAGACCCAGGGAATCAGGCTCTCTCTCATTCAGTTTGCTCTGTGCCCACCAAGGGCGTGATGTCAGAATGTTGTTTTTTTTTTGTTTAATCAGCAACATGAATAATAAGCTAGACATAACCAATAAGGAACATAATAAACATGGCCTCACTATTGCCTGGCTTGAAGACAATTTGCTGCTACTTTGCTTTTTCTAATTATCAGTAACGCCACATGCTACCTCGGGACCTAGCGAGGCCACTAGCGTGCAACGTTACATGGTATCGCTATACGCAGGGCCACCATAAGTCGACACGTCTCTTATCGTCTACCTTGATTTTAACCCCAGTGGAAAGGCCTGGGACTGTTTTTCTAAGTGTCGTCTGTTTTGCTCCCTGCGAGTAGACTCTTCTGTCGTCTTTCTAAAAGACGTGCTATAAACTAGCTGTGATAAGCAGCCTTTCACAGGCTGAAAGCTTTTTTTTTACTATACAAGTGAGAGAACCAAAAGGCAAACGCTCAGCGTGGCATGGATGTCACTTTAGTAACCCAGTGATGATGTCATGACAGCTTGAGTCCTCTCTCTCCTCCGTCTGTCCCCTCAATCTCCCCTTCTCTTCCCTGGTCCCATCCCCTTTTGCTCCATTTCAATCTTCTTCTCCCCCCCCCTCCCCCTTCGCCACCTTCCCTCTCTCCACCACAGCCACGTTTCCTCCTCCTTCGATGCCTTCCCTCGGCTGGACCCCCCGCCGCCCACTGGCAGGAAGCGGCTCCCGCGTGCCCTCAAGACCACCCGGGACATGATGATCTCCTCTGACCCGGTGGTCTCCTCGCCCGAGGCCGCCGACCCTGCCTGCTCCTCCCCCTCCTCCACCCTGGCCTCCCCCGACCAGACGCCCCTACTCGGTAAAGAGGACGAGGTGGAGGAGGCTAGGCCAGGCCAAGGAGACCAGGAAGTGGAGGAGGGGGAGTACGAGAGGTGCGGCCAGAAGGTGAACGGGTTGACCAACAGAGGGCAGGAGGACAATTGGGAGGACATCCTGGAGTTGGAGGCCCGGCTCGACGCGCAAAAGCACCCTGATACCCAGACACAGCTCCAGCACTCGGTTCCGGACCTCATCCACAAGGACCCCCCGGGGCCCCATGAGGAGATCAGGCTGGCATCCACACCGCTCCCCGGGAAAGGGCGCCACCGGATCAGCCTGGGGGAGGAGCTGCTGCTGCAGGAGAACGGGAGTGCCGGCGCCCCCTGCAGGGCGCTGAGCACGGCAGGGACCGCAGACGAAGCAGAACGCCACCCGGACCTGCTGTCGTTTGAGTAGTCGGACACCAGAGGGGGACAACTGCACAAAGGATTTTGGCTAGAGGTGTTTCTTTTATTTTCTATTATTATGCTGTTGTTGTTTTTTATCACGGCTTTAAGGAGCAGTCAACCCACCCCGAGGTTGCTGAAATATTTATGGTCATTTTGAATATGTAATTTGCCCTCCAGAGCGGAGGCAGAAATCTCTCTCTCTCTCTCTCTCTCTCTCTCCTTGTCTCTCTGTCTCTCTCTTTCCCTCTTAACCTCTGTCTCAGTGCCTGCCCTGGGAATATCATGTACCCTCATAATATTATGTCTTAACCATGCAGCCCTCATACCCCAGATGTCCAAGATTGCCGTTGTTGCATTATTGATAAGGAATTCCCTATTGTCAATTCCATAAGCACATGTGCATTTTAAATGACAGTTTGTTGTTGTTGTTTTTTTTTTTTTTACTGTTTTTAAGGGTGGACGACGTGCGCGTCTTCATTTGTTACTTAGGGCAGGTGTACGAACACAACGCTAGCTAATAAGAAGTGCTGCGCATGTGGATATGTTTTAGATGGGTTGACCTGGAGGCGTGGCAGGGGACATTTTGAGCTCTCAAACATATGAGGTTAAATACGTTGTGTTTATTGCATTTCCGCCCCCCGGTCTGGAGCGCCACGCCGCCATTGAGACGTGATTACCCGTTGATTTGTTAGCATCGGCCGCCCCGCGTCTGAAGTGGCGTCTCCACACCCCACAGCCGGCCCCCGGTGGGTCATCGGCTAGCAATCAAATCAATTCACAAACGCAAATCAGGCCGGCCGTTGGGCGCTGCGTTAGGCGAGCTGAGCTGAATGCGGGCTTGTCCTCGAGGCTGCTGTGTCGTATTGGGAGGTGGTGAAACATTGATGAGAAGGAGACAGAGAGAGAGAGGTATAATGGAGGAAGGGTTTCATTGTGGATGTTTTATTGGAATAACAGATCAAAGTTAAAAAACACATTTTTTAAAAGATTCATAAGATTCAAAGATTCATTTAAAAGAGTAATTTCTTAGATGGGATCGTTTATTTTTCATGTTTTGTAGATTGTAATAAGAAATCTATATGGAAAGAGGGTTAGGCAAAGCATTATGAATCATGAATTTTATTATTTTTTTCAACTGAATTTTTCTTTACATACATTACTCGCAATGAAATGAATACCAAAGTTAACACACTTTAATAACCGTAGAGGTCGTTTATATATTTGTATGCATTTGTAAATACCGTAATGTCTTTTGTGTGGATTTGGATCAAGGGGGTGCGGTCACGTTTTTAAATAATCTCAAGCTCGCTACCGCTGGATCCTCCGTGGTTCTGGTGGAGGTAAAGGTTTCGTAGTGCTCGTACGGCTGCTAGCTGCCGTTACGGTGAAAGGAAATTCAAGGCTGTTTGTCTCGTGTCCTTGTGTACCAGTAAATGTACCAGTAAATATTTGCTTATTTCTGCAGCACTACAACAACAACAAACTACTTGTAACTGTGGTGAGGACGAGGGAATGCAGGGAAATGAAAGGGTACGGAAAGAGAATGAGACCTCTAATGAATAAATGAGTATTGCGAGATAGAGGTTTCTCCAGGACATGGCTGTCAATACAGACGTTAATATTTCTGGATGGAGGGGAGAGATGTTGACGGAGAGGAGAACCTCATTCAGCTAAAACAAAAAGTGTTTTTATCTGTTGACGCATGTACACATATTGAAATGCACATACACTTTGAGGTCAAATCTGAAAAGAATTCCCTGAATGAAACGTTATTTTGAGCTCAAGATAGATTTTGACCAAGGTAATATAGGTTAGCATTTTATTTTGAAGCTGCAACTTTTAACTGAATCAATAGAGATGTACTTGGATGACTGACCTGCAGTATTTGAATATCTGATCATATGAAGGGTGTACGGATATATTATGTTGGTTGTTTTGTGAATAGAAAAATATGCGCTAACAAATGAAGAGATGTGATTTAATGTGATTATATGGCAGTAGAATCTAGATTCCACAATGATATGTTTTCACTGCCACAGAGTCTGATTTGACTTGTTTTATTTACTGTATTTTTATAGTGTTTATTGTTTGTTCATGGTTTGTAGCATTTCATTAGATTTGATAAATGAAGGGAGTGAGTGGCTCCTCCCAAAGCTTTACTGATGTTGGCTTATCCTCAAAGCCACACAAACCAGCTTGCAAACACAAACACTGGACTTTTTAATCAAACAATTAGAATTTTAGAATATCAAATTCAATGCAAAATATATTTTTTGTTGTCAAGTAATTTTCTGAAATCTAATCAACCTAATGGTGAGGGAATGGTGATACGTGTCTTTTAAGTATCTGTCCAATTCCCCGATGTTATTCTATTTTTTTTTATATAGTATTTCCTTGATGCTGATTGTGTCAATAGGATTGTATTAACTACTGTAAACATATCAAAAAATAAGGAATGAATTTGTACACTTAATTCTGTGTGCCACGTGACTTTTTTTTAATCGACAGCTGAAAATGCGATGACGCTTTACTGGCTTGCTTCCCTTACAACCCAATTCTCTCTGAATGTCTTGTTCTTGTTTTCCACTTGATGTCCTTTCCAGTGTCCTCTTTCCAGCCCTGGGGCTCCCTTATGTTGAGCATTCAACCAAATCAACAGTACGCGTCTCCACCACGCAGTGTTGTGTTGCCACAGTGAGTAAACGGACTGGTACGGCAGCTCGGCTTATATACAAAATACAGCTGTGTGACGGCAATGTTTGGTTACCCAATCCCCTAAAATCAACACTAAAAGACACCGTCAACTGAAAGCCACAGTCCACTAAGGCACACAGGTTTGGCAAGCGAGTTGAATAATTCAAGCAACACGTGTATTTACAGTCCCAGGTTGTCGCAATTCCACTCTCTAAGCGAATTCACAGGTTCACACATTGTTGAATGAAACTGCACCCCCAAACCATAAGCCGTTAAATGGTCAAAGAAAAAACTCCAGAGAACACCGCAGTAAAACAGGAACGCTTGAGAGGGGACACGGTGGGGACCATCCCATCAGGACCGCACTGGGCAATTCCATTCCTTATTTTCCCCTTTAAAAGGCTCAAGGTCTGCGCCTGTTGAAAGTAGGCCAGCGGCTTCAACGGCTGATTCCCTGGCTTCCCCCACATTTCTTCACCACCCAGCTTTGTTCGGGTGCAAGAGACTAGAGACTTGTGAATGTCCTCATAAAGGGCCGTGCGTCAATGCACTGTGGGTGGCTTTAGAGACGCTTGCAACCATTGGCAAACAAATGGTAAAAGGTCTGACATGTTGTCTGGAGCAGTGTTTCTCCTACGTGCTACGTTCAACAGTGGAATTACTAACGCCACTGCAATCAGCGATTAAAAATAAAATAGCTAAAAATATAAATGTGTTTGATTTAAACCAAAACATACATATCATAGGTGCCCCCTACAGAACAGAAGCAACAGTATTATAAAACCCAAGACTGTGGGATGGCTACAAATTACAGACTAAAACCCGTATTTGCGCTAACATGAACGCCAACCAAATGTTATGTCATATTGTTATAGCATTGTATGAGACCATTTATGTAGGAAATGCACCAGAGCCCTACTGAAAGCAGCGGTCACACTAAAACCTCTGCGTCCACGCATATCAACATACTCCATTCCAGGGCAATGCGTTAAGTTCTTGGGTTTCTAATGCATCCAGAGTATTTGTATGCAGAGAAAGTACACGTTGGTCTGGGAAATGAGCCCCGCAGTCAGGGTCTGCCCTCGGTGTGGTCGTCACCAGCGTGCCAAATGAGAATATGAGACGACTTGGTTTGAGAATGACACCGTAATTAGCCCTATTCTCATTTCAGATTGATTGAGGTGTAATACAAACAAAAACGTCCACACTGAGCGGGAGCACATTCACGAGCTGAATTATTATTACCGTATATTTCATTTATTAGCGCAGTAAGACACACACACACACACACACAGTGGATGAAGGAAAAACAGAGAGAGGGGGGGATTAGTATAACTGAGCTCAGGCAGAATACGGTGAATAGAGACGAGGGCTTGAATGCCAACAGGGTGGAATAGAAGAATCAAACGAGATGGTAATAATGAGCAAGTGGGACTCACGAGGACTGTGGGAGCGTTGTTCTATGTGCTGCAGGAGTGAGATGAGTGGTGAGGGAAAACGAAATGAACCTGTATGCCCAATCGTACATCATCATGTGGATAAACAAGGTTATTAGCCAATTGCGATGCTGTGTTGGCTGTCCGGCCCCAGCGGTGGGACTTTAGCGCTCTGCCCTCTGTGTTGATGTGTGTAAATGTTGAGCACGGTACCGCAGAGACCTGACTGCAGCCGCGGGTCAACGTTTGGCTTCTCACGCACCATCGCTAAAAGTGCACGTTGTTTAGTTTTCAATAACGGGTCCGTCTGGTGAACACAAGCTGTCCTCTGTTTCAATTACAGCAACACCGTCCACTCCTAATCACCCTGTACGCCAGGTCGATGGGAGGACCCAATACATTGACGATGCTGCTTTAGATTTAATTGATTGTAGAAGACTTCAAAATGTCAAGCAAACAGCCACCTTGCTGCCCTTGTCTGTTTGATTTGTTGTTTGTTTGCAAAAGGTGTATTTAACTTTTTTTTTTTTCCTCAGAGTTGGTGCTAGTGCAGTCAGTAAGGAAGATATGCACAGGAAGAAATACATTTTTTGGAATATTTTTTGCTGCATGGACGGAAATGTAAGGTGCAACGATGTACCAGTAGATTAATCAAACCGCTTGCGACGCAAAAGTTAAAACAAACATCATAATGCTCACAAGGCGCTGCTTGCTGACGCTCCCATCTCGCAGTGTGTGCACTGCAACCTCACAGGGGAGCGCCGGTCCGCCTGCCAACGCGTTAGTCCCTGCCAGCTGGCTGGATGGAGCTCTTATCAGGCCTATTGATCACTGATGGATGAGGGGCTGAAGAGTCGATAGCGAAACTACGTTAATAGCAGGAGGTTTTCAAGCACGGAACAGGTGTGTGTACACATTATTATAACATTGGCTGATGCATGTGGACTCCGTCCACAGCGCATGCACTCTTTTGTTATTGTAAATGTGTGCACGTCTGTCCGTTTCCCTCCCATATTCCCTCTCATATCATGGTAGGCTTTAAGCCCCTGTCCAAACCGTTTCAGGGCTAAGGCACACCATGGATCCCAAAGATAAATTCAAGGCAAACCGAATTAAAGTTTTAGGCATGGTGTTTGAAAAATCACACATTACACATTACCAGGATGTAGGAGGTTGTTAGCAATCCCCGCAATATTTCACACACTGTAGGCTGTCAAAATGTGTCAATGTGCATGGAGATCAGGCAGCCAATTGCATTCAAATATGTTGAGCGATGAGTCTATAATAAACCAAATCATAAATAGTACTACCAATTATATTAGTAACATGTCAGGTGTTACACCTTGGTTCCTGTTTCGTTACACAAGTGGATGACGCTTTCAGAAAGTGTTTTTCTACAGCCAGTCTACACGGTGTTGATTTGAAACCTGTAGACCCTTTATTTATTTATTTTACACGTGCTACTGCTGGCCAAGGTTGTGTTTTTCAATTACGCACCTAATTGGTCTAAACAAATATGAATCGAAACAGTGAAATGCCCCGTGGATTAAGCTCAATCATTTGAGCTCATCTGCCATCAGACTTTGGAAATTAATCAACAGTCAGATTTGTGAGACTAATGTATTACACGGTGAACCACTGCTGAACGGCCTATTTCTGGACGCCTCTTTTTTTACTACATGTCTGAGTAACCCAAGGAGAAAGAATGAGTAATATATTACAGAGCCACAATGAAAAGGCTCCACTGTAGGTCACTTTTTCTTCTCCACATCGCATCCAAGTCATGTCTAGTCCCCCGTCTGTCATCCAGAGCAGAGATTGGAAGCCCTTCAACACCAAAACAAGGCCGCCTTTATGAGCAGTACGGCCATGTCAAGTAGTGTCTCTGGAAGAAGCAAGGGCTTGTAATGTAGGCCTATGGAGACACACAGATAGAGGGGGGGATTTCAGGGGACATTTGGATCTTAGTCTCTTGAATGTAATCTACTGACCGTAACAATAACGTACAGGAAGGATACAAAAGTTTGCTTCGGAGTTAATGAGCCTAAAAATGTACTCATGGGTGACAGTAGCTCAGGGGGTAGAGCAGTTGTCTGGCAACCGGAAGGTCGCTGGTTCGATCCCCGGCTCCGCCTAGCTAATTGTCAAGGTGTCCCTGAGCAAGACACCTAACCCTAACTGCTCCCGATGAGCTGGTTGTTACCTTGCATGGTTGACACCGCTGTCGGTGTATGAATGGGTGAATGTGAGACGAGCGTAAAGCGCTATATAAATGCAGTCCATTTACTCTTTGTAATGAAAGTCATTGTCACCTTGATGAAAATCAGCCTTTTTGTAAGCAGTGCAGCCAAATTAATAAAAAAATAACCTAGAAGTATGACACTTATTGATGTGGGAGGATTTTAATCGTCCTGTTTCAAGGTAACAGGAGATAAGGTGGTGGTGGTGGGGGGGTTATCTGCTAATCTCTTTCACACACATTTTTATCAAGTTTGCTAGAGGCATCTTTAGCTTAGCTTAGTCCTCTTCGTCCCGGGCGGGACATAAGGCGCCAATGATCTGCTTCCATCGGGACCGGTCCTTCGCCGCATGCTGCGCCTCGCCCCATGTCAAGCCCATCTCCTTCAGCTCGGCCATCACAGTACATCTCCAGGTTGTCTTGGGCCACCCATGCCTCCTTTTTCCAGGTGGTGTCCATCTAGGCATCTTTGGGCAAAGTCAATTCTTGATTCCACCTTCACCGTAAACGTGCTTAGTTCTACATGTTATATCAACGCATCTTAAAATAGTTTAACTTCTAGGGTTGTACATTAAACCATTGTCTAAATCCACAAAGGATCTGGATTCAGCTCAGTGAGCTGAGTTTACGTAAAGTACTTATGTTGTGGTACACTGCCTCCTGTTGGTAAGAGGGTCCAACAACACCCTTTACAAGCACGTTTAATTGACCAACTAGGAACAGTTGGCCTCCAACATGACACCTTCTACAGTTGGCGCTGTGTTCCTTGTTTACCTCATCACAAAATAAGTCTTGATAGTTGATGACTGTTTAAATACATTGAGGTCATATCTTTACAAAACCCATATTTCTGTCAGTGATCAGATACAATGCTGTGAATACAGAAGCTTGAAATAAACAAACGAGACCATAAGGTGTTGAAGCAAAGTCCGACTTTTATTGTGCAATAGTAGATAACAGCATGGCCGGCCTTGCTCTCTCACTTTGAAGGCTACAACAGTGTTGATTCACAGGAGCAGTAGTAACAGGGTCCATAGGAGCACATGCCCTGCACACTGTTATATTTAGCTTTAGTTTCTTTCCATCTGGCCTGTGTCCAGAACAAGGTTGACGCTTGCATACATTTTAACACTTGAGACAATGTCCTTAACCAGGAAATAGTGTTTTTAGCAATAATGGTATTGTGCCTGGAAGATCTTCTAGAGAGGTAATCACACAAGCTGACTCATTTTCCTTCCAATTTATAAGTATTATCAAGCTGCAATGGAGAACAAGGATTGCATTTTGACCAGAATATCACAAGAACGATTGCAAATGCAGAATTAGCCAGGTTTCTTGTTTGACGTAACCCATTGAATTGTGTTTAGTGCACAAACAAGAGGTCCTGTTGCACACATTGAACAGCTACAGATTATGCTTGTATTAATACGGCAGTGTGAGAGTCCCTCTCGGTTGAGCTTGTGCAAAGAGTTAAACATTTGTGCTTTCCCAAAAGCTTTCAGTGGAAGTGCATATGATGTGACCCAGATGGCATCGCATGAACCAAGATGTCCTGGCTAGAGAGAAACAAAAATGACAATAAAACGACCCTTGGTGCACAACTGAAAACGCAAACATTTAGTTCACACATTTTAGTAGTGGTATAATGACCAGAGCAAGGGAGATGCAGGGCTGGTAGTGACACACGCAAGGACCATGTGGAACAGAAAAACAAACCAAAACTAAAATCCTACATTATTATGCACATTACGGTGCTTCAGCTGCAAATCACTTATCAAACAACGCTTTGCCCCATCTGTGCGGTGTGCTTCTGTTACAATAACTTAGCTTGCTATTCCCATCAAATATGAATGACGGGTAACTGTAGAACTCCCGTCGATTCTTCAGCACCCATTTAAAAAAAAAAAAACAACAAAAAAGAAATCACACTAGGCTGCCGTATACTTTTTCAAAGCTTACATTTTATCATTTACACAGATTGCATACTTCTCTTGCACACACAACAACTCAATACACCTTAATGCTGGCCATGCCGCACAAACCTCATCCAACCTTTTCCTGAACAGGCACTAAATCACTACGGTTACACATCCATGTCAAAAACTGAGGTCAGACGGAGGTAACAGAAGGCCAACCCCGGATGTGTCCGGGGTCTGTGCATAAAAGGAGCAAACAGCTCAACAGAAACCACTTGTGTTGGATGGAGCACAGGAGGGGAAATAAGCACAGCTTCATTCAAAAGCTTGGAGTGTGAACAAAACAAACTGTTGCAGTAACTGGTTGAGTGGAAGTACAAATGTTGGCCAAGTTAGAGACAAGGGAAGTAAAATAGACCATTGAAAGTGGCAGTTTCTACTCGCTGACCGGCCAAACCCCTCAAAACACAATTTCAGACTAATGTTCCCGGTGTCAGGCCACTAATTCACCTCCCCCACCCATCTCATCATCCCGAGGCCTGCAGAGGCGAATATGAAAAGCCTTGCAACTGGCGAGCTAAGCTGTAGCAATGCAAGGACATAGGAAGGTGACCCACAACAGAACGAGACCGAGTCGTGTAAACACTAGACTATAAACCACTGAACGTCATGGACTTGGATTTGCACGAGAAGATGCTTCGATGTAGTCATGTCTACCTTATTTAGTATTTTAGGCGGAAGGAGTGCCATGTTCAAGAAGGCCACCAGCAGTCATAACATGTTTTCTGTCGACGTATCTATGTGCAGATAGTTAACACAGGCATGGATTGGGACGGAACTAAATAGGACTCCACAATAGTAACCTGGGAAAAGAAAAGATGGCCTCCATATTATAGAACTCCAGGACATTATCAGTGGCTGTTTTCACATCTGGTTAAAAATATACCAGCCCGGACGCTGCCGATACAGTAGGTTGATCACATGGCAGGAAACACATTTTTCAAACCCGCGCACCACTGACTTAAGAAAGTGCTACAGTCAAGTGGTTGAGCCCAAATGAAAGCAAACTAAATAGTCTTCAAACCAGAGCACCACACATACACCAATGTATTGGATTACTCCTAAGCTACATGAGTCAGATCCTTGGGAAAAACAAATATGTTTTGCATTCTGCCAACGCAAACAAACGCGTGCTGGTACTTTAAGAAAAGTAAACAATAGAGACTTTCCATTCCCCACAGTTGACGCAAAAGTGTGTTTGTTACAGAGTAATACAATAGCCATCAGCAAACAGAAAATTATCAAAAGGGGATTTGGTGTATGACTGGGCTAGAAAATCCATCCATACAAGTCCAGGGTAACGTCTGGCAGCGGTAGTTTTGGTTAGATAGCTGGTTTGTTGTGGCGCGGCACAGGGCGCTTTTGTAGCTTGTTGACCTGGGCAAGCGATCACTCCAAAAGAAAACAGCAGATTGACCCTAGTGGATGGAATGCATTATAGGAAACTCATGTTTGTTTTTTGAGGGGGGCACACACACGCACATTTTTTGGAGACCCATACCTAGGTGCCATTATTGAGATTTTTTTTTTTCTTTGTGTGGCCATCGTCTCTCACATGTGTCTCAGTAAATCATCTGCGGGCCTCAATACAACCATCAGGAAGACAATTAGTGTCCTAGCAAGAGAGTTTGTTGTTATCCGAGAGACTGATAAGACAACAAGAACTCCTGTTTCTGAACTGCATAGAAATGCAGTCAAACGATCCCCAGCAGCATTAGATATAGTTTAAGGAACTTTAAATCGGCATGTACACTCCAAGAGTTTCCAGACCAGAATATTGCTTTGATTCTTTGGCTCAGGTTTTGTAAATTATTGACGACAGTCAATAGGTCAAAGTACCGTGTCCCACAGTTAGTAAAGACCAATACACTGTTAATCCCTGTGGTCATAAAGTCACTTTGGGTGACGAGATCACATTTTGGTAAGGCCAAACGCTTGAGTTCAAGACACTATCTTAAGAAAATACTCACTGCAAAATACACGCACGTTAAGCATAAGGCTACAGAACCCACCAGGAGAAGAGGCACTCTAACAAGCACAGAATGACGCAAATACAGCCCTCCTGGAAACATAAATATTAAAATGACACCACCACGTTCATACATAAGTGCTCAAATACAGCAAACGGACGCAGGCATTTACTGCAGCTCCAATTCAACTTGCCGAGGGCCATGTTTGATACAGGCCTGCATATACACACACACAAACACACAGGTATCATCCCATTGGGTAAAGACGCGACACTTCCATTGATTTCCTGTCCAGGATCAACAAACATCCAATCTTAATTCTAAAACAGATCAGTGGGTCGTCACAGAAGTACTGGACGGACGACAGACGAGCCCTCCATGCAACGCCTCACTAGTAAGATGCATTTGTATACAGCGTAGAGGGGTTTTAAATATGTGTGAAGTCACACCCCACACCTCACCCAAGGTAAACTATGCTACTCTAGTTCACTCGCCTCAGAACACAAAAAAGGAAAAAAAGCCCATTTAACATGATGTCTTGTCTGCGTACAGTGATGGTTCTCAGATATGCCGTGTGGTGTAGGGTTGTTTTTTTTTTTTAACACAATCACGGTGGAGCGTGTGACCTTTGGGTGCTCAGTGGTTGCACTGGTACAGGTAGCCTCTCTTGTAGGAGCTGCGAGGGTAGAAGGTGGCCACCACAAACTTGCCGTCAAAGGTGCGGCCGGTGAGCATCTTCTGGGCTTCTTTGGACTCGTTGGAGTTGGTGTACTCCACAAACACCTGACACAAGAGATTAAAAACACCGGAGACCAGAGATGGGGTTGGGGGGGTGGTGGTGGCAGAAGTTGCCAGTGTATGGGCAATAATTAAATATGTTTGTTTGTCGTATTTGATGAAGATTTCAATTTATTGTGACACCCAGTTATAGTCTAAATTAATCATGCTGAGAACATGGGTTTAATATCAAATACAATGTACATATACTTCAAAGCAACGACCCTCAGTTTTTAGAATGGCATTTAGAATTTATAAGAACATTGTTATATTTATCGATATTGTGTAAAATTCCCTATCATTATCGTGACAATAGATGTATCCATAGTATGAAGGTGCCCTAGTATGGAGGTGAATGATAGTTACCTGTCCTTTCCCTGGGTTCTCCTTGGGGATCAGCACGGAGACCACCGAACCATACTTCTGGCACTCCTCCTTCATGTCCTCCAAGATATCTGGGGAACAAAAGCCTTTTTAAGACCACACAGGGGGATTCTGAAAGGTTGCTGGCAACGCGCAACACCTGCACATCGCTTTAATAGGGGTGGCATGGAATAGTCAGTGCAACTTTACTGCAACAACGCAAACTGACAGGATTCAAGTTACTAACGCTAGCCGAAACCCTACATGAAATCTAGCCGATATTCATCTAATACAAGTTTTTGGGTTTGGGTTAACTATAATAAGCACCTACCCTCGTACTCGTCTTCATTGTGCAGTTGGTTGTCGTCGATGAGGTTGAGGAGGCGCAGGACGGGAGATGGCAGCAGAACCAGGTCTTCGACGTGAGGAGCTAGCAAAATGGTAAGCATAATCTTTACTGAAGAGTGGCGACATAAAAAGTGTACTGTGCATTTTATAGTGTTTTAGCAGAAAAACATACCAAAGGGAATGCTAAAGAACGGATTCAGCAGGGCGGTTTCAGCAGTGACCCGGTCCTTTGGGTCTTTGCAAAGCATACTGGGAGATTATACAAGACGACCAGTTCAATGTTAAGCAGTGTAGTCAAGAGCAGTGCAGGTATAGACCCCCACATACACAATCAAAACCACACTTGAAGTAGTCCACTGGTTAAATTCAATAGACAGTTGCAGTGAGAAAGTTACCTTTTGATAAGGTCTCTGAGGTGATAGATGGGGATGGCAGGCCACACCATCGTCTTGCTGGCAAAAATATGGTCTACTATGGCCAAATTATTTTCCTGAGGGAAATGATAATCGTTTTGGCATGCTTTGTAATAATTCTTTACTGTACCAGTTTCATAATTAAAGCAAACATCAATAATTTGGTAATATATGGTGATGTAATGCTAAAATACCAGCAGGTTTAAGCAAACAGACCAAACGCCTCCATTATTGAGTGTCCATGAGTGAGTGACAAATTAACATGGGTTACATGGGATGCTGAGTTGTACCGCACCTCCCACTCTGCAGAGTGTATGGTCTCTTTGAGTTTCACCCCAGAGTACATTTCCAGGAGGACGATGCCCAGGCTCCACATGTCCACGGCGGTCGAGCAGCCAGAGTCCCCCTCGGCCTCCACCCCGGCCTGGGCCAGGCTGTTCTGGAGCTCTGCTTCCGGGGCGCGGTACCCATCCGTCTGGATGTACTTCACATCCTAGTTGAGGAGGGAGGTGTGGAAGGAGGAGTTGGGTTGGATTGTAATCGTAAACCACAAGCTGGTCATGTGACTGCATTTAGCACTTTTAAGGGTTGCCACACCGTCTTAAACATCAAATTCACTTTAAGGCCCAATTCCCTCAAATTCAAGGTCCCAACATGACACTTCTGTTCTGTTGCCTATTTACTAACTATGTACGTTAAAAAATATAAAAAATATTTAAAAAATGTCTGTCTTTTTTTTCTCAAATTCACAAACTTTCAAGCCCCCCCCCCCCTTAGATGAGGCTCACCCACCTGATGTCCGTCTTTGAAGCTCAGTCCAAAGTCAATGAGTTTGAAGCACTCGTCATCTGCACTCCACAGGATGTTGCGAGGCTTGAGGTCTGCGTGCACATAGCCCTCCCCGTGCAGGTAGGCGAGGGCGTCCAGGACGTCCCGGGCGCAGTGCTGCACCATCCACATGGAGTGGCCCTGTCTGGGCCTCATGCTAAATGGTAAAATTAAGAGGATCTTTACTCCATTATGTATGAGGCAATAGGTGGGTAGTATACAAAATACAATAGACATCTAGTGGCAGAGCAAAGAACACAAACATACTCAGAAATTCTGTGGGTTGAGCATGGTAAGTGGGCGGACGCCCAAACTATAGGTACAGATGTAACTAGGCAACAACAAGCACACAAATAACGAAATGAAATACCGCATTATGCATCAACCCTTTTAAGAGTTACTTTATAATGGTTAATAGGCATGGCAATTGAGACTACATTATTTCAATTTCAGTTTTGTATGAAATACTGCATTATGCTTTAACCCTAGTAAAGTAACTAGGGTCCCACTACTAAAAATCAACAAGTTGCCAACATTTGCTCAAATCAACAAATGGCTTTATCTGGTAACATTGGGATGCACCTCGATTCCCATGCAGTTTCATGACAGCAACCACAACGCGCACAGTACACACAGTTACATGCATACCTTCCACTGCCACCTTGAGTACTAGAGATGACGGCCTGGCTGCTGCCCCGTACCAACAGCTCGGACACACTCACATCTAACAGCTCCAGCAGAAGGCAGTGGGTGGGCACCCCCACGCAGCTGTGGTTGGTGAACACTCCATACAGAGTCACTGGTGATGGGACAAGAGAACAAATAGAACATTAAATATACAAATGTTTTGTTGTAATGTCCATTAAGCGTTCATCTTTCAAATGAGACCATGTACCAGCTACGTGGGACAACAACTAACGTGATAGCTGGTGATGTGACCCAAGTCCGTTTTCACATGACATGGACACATCGGCATGCACCCAAATTTCGGACCCGCAACGCAAAGAACACAAAGTGTCGTTAGTTACCGATGTTTTTGCGTCCCTGGATGTCTTCGAGCACGGACCTCTCCTTCTGATAGCCGTAGTCTCCTCCCTGGCCGTCGGACTGGAACTCCTTGACGGCCGCGGTGGTGGCTCTACCTGAGCTCACCTGGTACACCGAGGCCGACACCCCCTGGCCAAGCCGCGCCTCCACATTCCACAGCTCCCCGAATATCTCGAACAGCACCGGCTTCATGCTCTGGTCTACACCCCGCTGTGACGCCATGCCACCTGGACTGCTGCCGGACACCGACAGCGGCGCCTTCCCCGCCGCGTCGGCGCTACACTGGGCCATCGGGTACAGCGATACACGTGAAGAGCGAAGCCAGCTAATTGACAGGTGGACGCAGCTGTGATAGCATCGCGAGCCGGTCCAATCAGCGCCTGAACAGTAAACGAGTGCGTCACCAGCCCCCAATCAGCACTCTAACGAGCCCCGTGAACTTCCAACGACCAAACACTGCGCAGTCGTTACGCGTGTTCATCTTCCAACACTGGCGCCGTCATAAAGACCGACTGAGAGACGGCCGATGTGCAATAGAGAAGCTAGCTCTCGGTGTTTCGTTAGAGTCGTCACTACAATGGAGGAGCGAGTACAGGTTTCAACCCTTAACAGTTTTGATTAGTGTCGTACAGTAGGCTACTTAAACTGTCAAGCCTTGCAATGCGTTTGTAGTTCTAGGAAAACTTAAAGCGGTTCTTCTTTGAGTGAGTGGCAGCCAGCTTGTTGATGTTTTCACACCATCACTTCCGGTGTTCATGGGTTCATTCGACGGCTTAATGTATACCGCCTCCTTCAGTTCCGGAGTATATATATATATTTTAGTTTTATTTTATAGATTTTGTTAGTTTTTTTACATATATATATGTGAATAACTGACATTATTAAGTAGATAATGTATTGAAACTTAAATTAGATTAAATAAAAGCTTTTGTATTGTTATGTTTCTATTGGATTGTGAAAATGTATCCTGAAAGTGTATTTACATCTCACCGCAAGCTAACGTCGTTATTGTAATCTTGATGGGAAATTGGTCATGGACAACATTGTTTTAATAGATTGTCTGACTGTTGAAATGGGTATTGGGGAAAAAAGAGGTTTATTGCAACGTGACATTAAAGGAACCCATCATCCATCCTGCTTCTTTGCAAAAAAACCCCAGCTTCTGTTAAATAAATGTTATTTCTTGTACGTTCATATTTTTTGTTTAGTCAAATGTGTCGTCAGCCAGAAGTTGGCCTGGTCTCCTGCCAGGCATCCTCCATGTGTCTCCATCACAAGTGTTTCCTTCCCCCTGTATGTATACGATGATACGGCGATACATCGTATACGCCATCAGACAGATTCATCTGATTAGAATTTTTGTTGTTGTTGGAGAGGAACAGATCATCTTCATTGAATGTAGGTGGACGGAGACCAGCTGTACGGTCTGAACAGATGTGGAAGGGTAAGATGAAATGAAATGCAAATCTGTTGATTTCTTAATTGGTTCCATTTTGTTAAGTAATTAGCTCTAGCAAAACTACTAAATGGTAAATGGACTGCATTTATATAGCGCTTCTATCCAAAGCGCTTTACATTAATACCCACACAGTCACAGGCCATATTCAAAAAACATCTTATGGCTAAAAGTAGCTCACAACTTGCTGATTTAGGATTAACTCTCAAAAATAATGGGCGTGGAGTATTTCACAAAATGTTTTTGATCTAAAACCACCTCCTATGGGGTAGTCAAGAGGAGTCCTAACTCACCAAGACCAAATCACAATCAATCACAATCCTTGTAATCACGTCAACATCTTACAAACTCTTAATGATAGTGAGCTTTTAAAAATGTATCGCCTTAATCGCGAGGGTATTATGATCATAGTAGAGCTAGTCACCAACAAACAACCCAATAACGCAGGAGATCAAGATAGTAACTTTATAGAAAATAGTCTGGTAATGTTTTTTAAACGCCGGGACTGCACACGGGAGCTGTGGATGGACCGAAGGGCCGGAGCAGTCAAGACCACGACGTGGAGCCCAGTGAGATGCTTCAAATCTAACTTGGTCTTGATGTGAATGTATTCAACCTGGTTAGTTTTGGTTGCCACTAGCGACCCATCTAAAACTACTTGCTGGAAGCGGAGTTGAACTTCAGCGTGCTGCGATAGTGGCACTTAATATTTCAGGAACCTTTCGGTATCCTCTTGACAATTGTTCTGATAAAAATACACATGTGCATCACTGCCCTTATGGCCGCTTAATATAAAGTCCTGCTTTCGTACTGCGTCTAGTTTTGTATGCCCTAGTGCGTGCAGGATTATATAGTTACTGCTGCATAGGTTTCTGACCCACATCATACAGTTGATTTTGTTGATGATTGATGTTACACAATGCCTTCTTGCATCCTGTATTTCTATATTTACCATTGATTCGTTATGTCTGCCGGCTCTTCTTGGTGTGACTCGTATGGCCCTGGCAGCCACCCATTAAAACACATTGTTTGAATTTTATTCCTATAGCTTTAATGTTTTCATTATTCAGTGTAGTTTACATTTGACTATCAAAATGTACTCAAAATCCTTCAGCACAAATGTTTACAATGTGAAACTGACTTCATTTTTTGCATCGATCCAGAGCATGAGAAAGAAGTAGTAGCGTTAAAGCCTAGGCTACTATTAACTATGATTTAACACTAGAAGTGCCATCACCACTGAACTACCTTTGACCGTTTTCTGTTGTAATGAGACCAAGGTGCCACTAGATGGTGCATTGTACTGCACTTCTGCAAGAGTCTGAGGTCTACTCGATGATCTGTTGCTAAATTAATGATCGATTACTGTTCGTATGATTGTAATTATACAAGTATCATCACACATTATTTACAACTTGTGGTAAAGATGTTTTATCCTGTATAAGTAGCTCATCAAAATAGCACTTCACAAGAAAGGTCAGGGGTCAAAATTGCCCCTGTATTCATTCAAATTTAGTCAGTACAAACTATGATAATAATCATAGATGAACACCTGCACTGAATTATTTTGGATTTCATAGGCAACTCCGTATTTGTAACATCTCTCTACTCTAATCTTTTATTTTTCACTTTCCGCTATAGCGGATTGAGAGACACAAGAGACAGAGGGACACTGCAACCTTATCCATCGACGACTCAACGTCATACAGGCTTGTTGAACCCCAGGTTGTAACCTTCTGTCCTGTCCCAGTGGGGACTGTCCTGCCCCAGGGCCTCCTCTGCTACACTGACCACCGCTTGGCTCCGACAACCAGGCTTGTCTGGGCACAGCCAGCCATTGAACCAACAGGCACACCTTCAAAGCACCACGCATACACACACACATTGCACCCACTCACAAAAATGCCATGGTTTCAACAGAAGGGATGTGCGAGTGGTGAGAATTAGATGAGAAAGATGGCTTCTGCTGAACCCCCATCTTCCAGAGGACAAGCAAACAACTGCTATCTAGTTCCAACGGCTGAACTCTGAACATCGATACATATGTGAGTCAAAGGGCACGCTTATATTGATTTTGTACAAACTGTAACAGGCATTGAACAGAATACACTTTCAGATGCACGGTGGCATCAACTCAGAGGGGGCAAATTCACTGCTCACCTGAGAACCAGATGTTGCAACCTAAATGAAAAAAAACGTGATAGTATTTGTTATTTATAGTAGCATGTATCCATACATTTGGAAGTTATTTTTGCAGTTTTCTGTCGCATTGCATTTATCATGTTGTGATTAACCTGGTCCTGCAATAATAATCAGGCTGATTGGACTCTGGGGCTGGGTGAGGCTGCACACCTGTGGTGCATTGGGTGCACACGGGATGAACCATAGATACAGTATACTGTATACTGTATATATAGATGCTGTATTGACTGTATATACTGTATTGTCTCTGCTGTGATCCGTCAGCATTGTCGCCATTTTGGAGAGGCCAAGACCTGGCCTGTAAACACATACAAGTAAACAGGGGAACTGCGCTTTTTCTGGATAAAAAGCACTGTAACGTTTACATTTCTCAACCGATTTCAATGAGTCGTTTATATATATATATATAATATAGGGTTTTTGATCTGATATTTGTATAGTGCGTGTATCCAAAGCGCTTTACATTGCCTCACATTCACCCATCGAGGGCGGAGCCGGGGATCGAACCAGCAACCTTCCAGTTGCCAGACAGCCGCCTCTATCTCCTGAGCTAGTGCCTCCCTGAGCTAGCTTGTATCTATTATACCGATTATTATACCTGCTTGTTCTATTATCCTGCTTCTCTTCAGGTGTACCCTGAAGCTGTACAACATATGCTGCTGACTTGAATATGCAGAATGCCTACAGTGTTTGTTACTGGATGGAAGTGATGGGGTAATGCTTATTATTGCTTCAAAGTTTTTGAGGTTCTTGATGAAATGTTACTTGAACTTAGTTGTATTCATACAACTATCCTCTATACAAAACCTATAGGCTTGATGTAGCTCTAGAAAACTACAAAAATAATGATCAAATCAAAATCATTCAAATTCAAATTACTATGTCAAACAGCACAATAGGTTTCCCAAAAATATAATGTACTGACTCATAAAAAGGGAGATGCAGACTGATTGATTATTGTTGATACCATTTATTTCTGTGCCAACAAAACATGAACACTCATAACTCATCGTGAATTAATACTCTGTTATCCCCTCACCGAAGAGGCTGCTGCACTCACAGGGAGAGTGGATACATTATTTGAACTGATGTGAAAGTGGGCATTTTTTAAATGTATTTTTGCTCATAGTTTAGCATGTAAGGAGGTAGACCATTTGTATTACAGGGACGAGCGCATGTGTGAGGTGAGAGCAAGTCTGTTCACAGCAGTGTAGCATTTGTACCTCTCTATCCCAGATACACAGGAGCTAATTTGTGTGTGTTTGTGTGTGTGTTATTCACATGATTCATGAGTTCTTGAAGCATTTATGCAACAGCCTTGAACAAGGGATCAGTGGCGAGAAGGAAGGCCTGGTTCACCAGGCTGTTGCCGGGTTCTTCCTTTAATGGGGCGGGGCAGTCGGCCGCAACGGTGCTGGGGAACGGCAGGATGGTGGGCTCCCTATGGCCGGGGATATCGGGGTCGGGGATAAGGGGCAGCGTGACCCCCACTTCGGGGCCGGCAGCCGGCTCATCGGGGAAGGCGGGCAGGGTGGTGGTCGGGCCCAAGGGCGGCAGCACAATCACCATGCCTTCAGGGTGGTGGTGAGCCCTCGTGGCGGCCTGCTCGTGGTGGTGGTGGTGGTGCTCATGCTCGTGCAGGTGGCTGTGGTCGTGGTCGTGGTCAAGGGCCAGCTCGTGGTCATGATCGTGGGTGTGTGTGGCGTCGGCGTGGGCGTACTGGTGATGCTGGTTGGGCCGGTCGGCCGCATGATCGTGCGCTTTGGCATGGTGGGCGTGCACGTGGCTGTGGTCGGCGCCGTGGGTGTGCCCGTCACTTTCGGCGTGCCCGTGGGCATGGTCATGCCCGTCACCATGGGCGTGCCTGTGGCCAGCGTGGGCATGGCCGTCCTTGGTGTGGTCGTGAGCGTGGTCGTGGGCTTGGGCGTGGTCGTGGGGTTCTGCGTTGGTGTGATTGTGGTCCGTCACTCCTCCCAGCTGATGGAGCTTCTTCTGCTCCTCAGCAGACTGCAGGAAAACAAACACATTTCACTTTATTAAGATCCGTGCCCCCTAACTACGATATCGTCGCTGTCGGCCAGAAACCTCGTCCAAAACCGCTGTAGCCTTTTACCTTTTAAGGTAATGAAAAAAAACCTTGTGTTTTAAAAATAATTGAACACTCGAGTCGTGTCGAAGTTGATATTGTGTCTTTATATACGGTCAGACACTTGCATGTGTCATTATATTATTAATAATTTACCAAAATCAAACTCAAAAGGAATGTTTTGAACAGCAAATGTAGAAATGTGTGTTTTATTCGTCGTTGATTAGAACGACCTCATCTGAGGCAGTAAGAGCATCGCTTTACGTTGTCTTCAACTGACAGGTTACAAAGTTTAATGTAATTCAATACATTTGGCCATCTCTGTAAAAAAGGAAGCGCTATACTAAACTACAAATACATGAAACTTTAGCCTAAAGAAAACGCAGACAGTTTGTGGATCCAATGGACTTAGGGGGTTTAGTCACAAGCTCTTTTTAATACTTTCATTGGTTAAATATCTGTAAAACCCACAGACAGACGTAAGGGGTGACCAATAGCTTTGATTCATGAAAAATAATTTTGGAGATACGAGGTAACCTTAACAATTTTAATGTAGGCACATTTCTTATTTAGAAATTGTTGAAACTGTAGAAATAAATGGCTAATGTATGTTGTGCCGTGCTTAAACTTTTTTGTAGCTACTCCTCCAATCTTTGATTGCTTGACTTGTTCTCAGCCTCACTTGTAAGTCGCTTTGGATAAAAGAATAACACTGATGTGTAAATCATAAAAGCTCGAGTTTACTTTACAATTACATGTAGGCCTACATGTTGACACGGCCTCTATGTCATTTTAGCGGGGTCCTAGTCAAAGTCAAAGTCAAAGTCAGCTTTATTGTCAGACCAATATATGTACGGACATACAGAGGGCTGAAATTGCGTTTCCCTCTCATCCACGGTGCATAGCATTTAACATAGCAAAAAATACTAATTTCCGAGCCATTCGGGAACGCTTAAAGAGGCTTACCTCTGGCTCATAGAGTGTACAGTCCACTGTGAAGCGCTCCTCTCCGGAGTCAGAGTAGGAGAGGGAAGCCTTGCAGAATCCCTTGTGCTGAAGGGAACAGAAAAGAGTTTTTAAACCTCTTTGGTAATAGGATAAGTGAGTGAATACATGCAGAAATGCATTATAAATTGTTGCTTTGAAGTGGAGTGAAAAATAGATGATTCAAGGTCATAATGATTACATTTCATACATATTACTCAACTTACTGCGAACTCGCAATCCATGAGGGGACACTTGTCAGTGGTGGTGTCGTTGTTGGCACAGGTGGACTCCTGGATGACATATTCAACCCCATAGAACTGCAGAATACCACCCTTTAGCGGGCGCACACACACACACACACACACACACACACACAGCTGAGCTGAAATGTCATCTTCAAAGACGCGAATTGAATGGAGTTATTCATGTGTAGGTGAAACATAGCATGCATAACAGTAGGCCTGGTGCTGCTGACCTGTGACACTGCCCGGGTGATCTTGCCTAGATTGAAGCGATTGACATAGCTGCTGTCCTTGTTGAATTTGTCCAGGGAGAGGGAGACTGCCTTCACGATGTTGGCGTTGTCCATGGCAATGTGAGTTGGGCAGTCGGGGCAGATCGCTGACACACTAGCAGCTGAGACTGAAGAGAAAGAGCAGTGTGCTGTGACGATCCATCCATCTCTGTCTGTCTGTCTCTATCAGTCTCTCTCTTTATCAGTCTCTCTCTCTCTCTCTGGCTGTCTCTCAGTCTCTCTTTATCTGTCTCTCTCTCTTTATCTGTCTCTCTCTCTCTCTTTATCAGTCTCTTTATCAGTCTCTCTCTCTCTTTAGCAGTCTCTCTCTCTCTCTGTATCAGTCTCTCTCTCGTTATCAGTCTCTCTCTCTTCATCAGTCTCTCTGTCTGTCTCTCAGTCTCTCTATCAGTCTCTCTCTCTTTATCAGTCTCTCTCACACTCTCAATTCAATTTCATTTGTTTTATTGGCATGACAAAAACATGTTTGTGTCGCAAAAGCATACAAAAAACAAAGCAAAATAACAATGTAAGGTGAGAAACATGGGCAACATGGGTCGTCTTATAATCTGACTATAATGGAAGGAGTCTCTGTATGTATGTGTGTGTGTATGTGTATGTGTGTGTGTATGTGTATGTGTGTGTATGAATGTCTGTAATTCCATTTTCTCGACAACCGTTCATCCAGAAGTCTCCAGTGTCGAGTGTGAAGTTGTGCCCATATATAAATATATAAATATATATTTATTCAAAATACCCATATGGTTGTGTTTATGCTTACCTGGCCTGATCATGCACTTGTATTTGTAAAGACGGACCACCCTCTGTGGCTTGTTGATGTAGATGATAGCTTTGCACTTTCCATACACCTGCAGCAAGGAAAGAGAGTGTTACCTGTTCAGATAGTATTCCTCAGTGCAAAGACAATGCTAACAAAGGAAAACAGGCAGTTAGAAGGGTCTGGAGGGTGGGGGGGGTTGTTCTATAAACCTGTCAAGGGAATAAAATGAAGACGAGTGTTTAAAAAATAAGAATACACCCACAGAGCTTCTAGAAAGGTGTGGAATAAATGTATCACATTTCCCCAAAAACATTATTATTATGATTAAAAAACATTTTTTAGGAATGTTTTTGTTGATGTCTGTAAGATGTCTGACATTTGGTTCCGGCTTCTAACAAGGCCTGTGAGCCAATAGTGTACCGACGTTGGTATCACATGGTATCTCTGTGTCCTCAACGATCAGGAGTCTTAGTAGTTGCCAGTGAGTGTGGAAAAATGTCGAGGTGGCCTCTTTTCTTCTTGACCGGTAAGCTAAAGCTAAGGCTAAGGCTTTAGCTAACTGGGAATCTACATCCACACTGTCTCGTTAGATCAACGTGCATGACATAAATGCACATAATCACTACGGGCTTGAATTATATGTTGTCATTTTATCAGCAGTTACGATGACGATAAGCTTAGGTGTGATCAAAGTGATGGCCCATCGATCTGGCAACCACTGGGATGGAATGGAAGGGGGAGGGGTAGTGTGTCATCGAGTGGCTGAATGTTATCAACGTTAGAAAAGTTAGCAATTGTACCTTTAATATTCCTTTAATATTTCATATTTTCTCCCCGACATTACTACCTTACTCCTTACGCACTCAGAGGGGCTGTTCTGTTCGTTCATGCTTCATAAGTGCAGGTAGGGTACTTTAACATAGTATGTGTGTGTGTGTGTGTGTGCATGTGTGTGCGCGTGTGCGCTGGCTGACCTGTGTTTCCTCAACGGATCGGGGTTCACAGCTGCTGGAGACCTTCTTGCTGATAACATGGCAGTTGGTCTCAACAACATCTAAAGTGAGGTAGAACACCACTCCAGTCTGTTCCTGTAAAACACACACACACACACACACAGGTCCATCAGAAAATCACGTCATCAATTTGATTCAACAAATTCGATTCAACAATTTGTTTAATTTGACTAAACAAATTGATGAATGTTTTCAGTGAACAAAAATTCCAAAATGTGGCACTACAATCTAGCCTCGTGAGACCATTCTGAAGTTCACATTCTGTTTCTCTGAAGATTGGTCTGGCCAGGCTTCAACTTATCCACTTGCGGCCGAAAAACAGTGGTTCGGACCAATCAGTGTCCTATGAGGAACTACTGGCAGCTACGCATGGTGATAGACAGATGGTTCATCCAATCACCTGCCAAGTACTTTTTTGAAAGTGCCTGCCCTTTTCCAAACAGTTTCAAAGAACGACTTCCCAGATGGTTCTGTGTAACAACCCATCTGCCGTGTCAGGTTACACTCTCTCTCTCTCACACACGCACGCACGCACGCACGCACACACGCACACACACGCACACACACACGCACGTGGCGCTGACTCACGTGGACCATCTCGTTGACATTAGCGAGGCGATGCAGGCTCAGCATGTAGCCCTCCTCGCGGTCCTTGTTGATCTCGTCGACCGCCAGGAACGCGGCGCTGTTCGCGAAGGCGTCCGCACACGAGCCCGTCCTCATGGCCTCCTTCTCCTCCTCGACAGGCGCCGCCAGGGCGACACATGCCACGCACGCCAGCGACAGCAGAGTGAAAAACTTCATGGTGAGGATCTCCGAACAGCCAAAGAGCAGGAACACGGCCTTTTATACCATTC
>OMKP01012859.1:9358-29727 GCA_900302375.1 Bathygadus melanobranchus
GGGGGGGGGGGGGGGGGGGGTTGTAGGCACGCTATGATGATGATGATGATGGACCGCAGGCCGGCAGAGTTGGGAGCTCACCTCCTCCTGGGGGACCTCGGTACCAATGGAGGAGCCCATTCTGCCCTTCATTACCCGGCCTCCTCCGGTCATGGTTCCTGGGAAGAAGAAAAAAAAGACATTGTTTTATAGATCTTGGAAGTTACACCCAAGGGAGCCGTAAAACCTGGGAGCTAGGCTATATAATTGGTTTTATGATTTATCATTGTCACGATGTTTGTTATTCAATTCAAATGCATTTTCTTGCAGATCCAATGTTCTGACAAACGTTAGTACATTGGACCAAAGTGAACTGTACAATATTACCTAGTCATAGCCCCATTATTTTCTCAAAAAACACATTTCGTTCAGCAAGTAATAAAAAGGGATTCACCTATATTTAACCGATCCTTCCATCACACATTGCCAGGAGTGAGTTTGAGAGTGTTGCCCAACTGCAGAAAGATTATCCACTCACCGGCCATTTCTATGATCTGTCCCTGCAGGGTGACCACCCTCCAGCGCTTGTCCTTCTGGAAGGCCATCCGGGTGGCCTGCTCCATGTCCTTGGCCACAAGGGTGTCCCTCAGGGCAAAGTAGAAGGCCGGCCGCACACTGGCGTCGTTCACCCGCACCATGTCAAAGAGACGAGGGCTGTTCTCAGGCGTGTTTATGGGGGCCATGTTCTTCTCCCACACCTTCATCTGAGGCAAACCGGGACAACACGGGAAGTGTTATACCATTTAGCAGACACTTTATGTGACTTACAGTGAATTGAAGGCTGCCGGACACACTACACGACTGGCCTTGACGGTCAGTCTAGCCTTGCGGCCGGGTTGGTGGTCCACACTATGAGACTAGGAACATGTGGGGTGCACACATGAAGACTCACCCTAACCCACCAAACATTTTGACAACCAACTCCACTTTGGCTGAGCATTAAATTAATTAATTAAATAAAACAAAATTGACACCAGTCAAGTTAGATTTTGTTTTGTTTCAGAAACTCCAGCTGCAAACCCACCAATAAGATTTGAGCTCAAAGATACTGAAGTCGTTTTATGTAGCAGAACTCAAATTGAGCCAAATCATTGTCCTTACAGACTACTGGCACAGAGTGTAGCCTGCACCACGGATAAGACATTTACATTTAGGGCATTTGGCAAACGCTTTTGTCCAAAGCGACTTATAATAAGTACATTTGTCGAAACAGTGAAATAATATATTGCTGTTGTTACAGTAAGATTTGAATTGAACAAGTTTGAAGCACTCATAATTGTTAGGTTGACCCCTTGCTGGTAAACAGCAGGATAAGATGTTACACAATGCTAAGTACAACGTACAACATACAGTACATACAAGATGCTACACAATCCTAAGTACTATTTTTAAGTGCCAGGACGTACAAACATACAAGTAAGTGCTAGGGATTCAAGAGGGGATGGGATTCAAACCCTGGTTGGGTAAGTGGGAAGGGGTTAGGGAGGAGAAGTGGTGGGGGTAAGGAGGGAGGCTATGCAGAGTCCAGGTGAACAGGTGAGTCTTGACTCTCTTGCGGAAGCTGGTGCGTGACTCTGCTGTCCTGACATCGGTCAGAAGCTCAATTGACAGAAAATCCCACTTCCCTTTTAAAAAATGACTTTCATGACGTTGTGATTCGTAATCCAAAACTCTCCACCTCTATAGAAAGATTTTTGTGTTGACTAAGCATCCCAGACTCACCTTGTCAAGACCTATGAAGGTAGCAACCCCTATGTTCTGTGTTTTGAGGAAGGTCACACATTTCTGAGCAGTGTCGATGGTGTCCACCAGAATGTTGTCCAGCGCGCCACAGCTGGATGAAATGGCCACATCGTACTTCTCATCAATGGCCCCCAGGTCCCCCTAGAAAAGAAAGCATGGCGCTAAAGGGTACGACACCGTATCATCTGACCGAGCACCAGTGTGAGGCGGTGATCCGTTAGCCTTATTGAGCAGTGTCAACTATGACGCATGGCTCAAATGAGTCATTAGCTAGCGGTCATTACAAGAGCATGGTGTGTACACATTAGTGATCCAGTGAGTTTCTACATACCAACTAAACACTTTGCTAGCTATAGAGGTGAATTGCAGTAGGAATGGAACAACCAGTGAGTGAGCAAGCCTACCAGTCTGCCCAGGATGCCAGGGATTTTGCCACTTTTCTTCTGGCCCATGAGGGCGTCCAACACTTTGCCTCGGCTCCGGTTGGAGGACAGGGAGCTCTTTGCTTCCTCCACCTTCTGCCTCATGTCTCTGACCAGCTCCCTGGTGTTGCTGTCCACCTGCAGCAGCTTCTCCAGCTCACACTCTTGCTGTTGAATATCACACAAAAAAGGAGACCATTACAAAACATACAGGACATTGTGTTTAAGAGCGATGCACCTAAAGGATATCAGGGTTTCCCACAAAAAAAGCATTTAGTGGAGGGTGAAGCGCTTCTGAGAAAGAGGCAAGCAATATCGGGCTGTACCCTAACATTTTAATAGTGGAATCATCTTTGAGTAGACTCAAATTCTCAAAAAGTCATTAGTAAAAAGAAAATACATAGAAATCATGTTCATTATAATAACCAAATAAAAAACAGGATATAGAGGCTGCTGTAGGCAAGATCTTGAGTTGGAAGGAGAGCAGAAGAGAGCAAAAAGAAACAATCCAAAAAACACACTCCCACCCTCCCCCAAGTTTCTCTGCCATGAGGAGTTTTTAGCCAGCGCCAAAGGAAAATCACCAAAATGATAACAACTGAGTGCACAAGCAGAACATAAAACTAAAATACAACGTCTTGGACTTCCACTAGTCAACACCCCTCTCATCCACAGCAGCTATACTTTAGACTGACGGCGCTGGATAAGTCAGCAAAGCTGCATTGTTTTGACTGGCCATGAACACTCTGCTGTGAAGCTAGCGCTAATGTGAGAGAGCACGTCCTGTGATTTCTCATAAAACAAGTTTTATTTCTGGTGAAAATCTTAACCATTACAACCGCAGCATACCTGTGCGACCTGTCTCCTGCACCCCAGAGCATTTCCAGTAATAATAATAAGAAGAAGGAGAATGCATCTGACACGACAATCTCCTGTTGTGTGCTACGTGTGTGAAAGGGCAACTCCAGGAGTTCATGATTGTTTCATGATTTCTGTCAAATAAGTTAGCACAGACTCATTGCCTTTACTGTATGCGGACCGATCGTGCTGTTGTACGTAGCCATTCTATCAATTGGGGTTTTGTCATGATCAGATGTGAATAGCAATACCATGCATGTGTAATGGGTTAGCATCTATTTCATAGATGTATTATATTAATTACGGTGTATTATATTAGCCTATATTATAGTATATTATATAAGATGTTTATGTTGTCAAACGGAATGCAGACCTGAATGGACACGCACATTGTCGTCGTCATATAGTGAAAAGCTCATTTGTTGGAGAGGCGGTCAATCATTTAGCAGAGGCGCCGGGCCTCGCCTCCAGACAACTATGGGAAGTCTTGGTCAATATCGGTAGTGCACGTTGGGCCTCACCTTCTTGAGCTCCTGCTCGCATCGCGGTATCTTATCCTGCAGATCCTTGATGGCACCACGCCGCTCCTTCAGGGTGTCGGAGGCCGTCTGCAGCGTTTGCTTGGCGGTGTTGAGTTGAGTCACTGCCGTGTTGTGGCGGCTCAGGTAGAGGTCGAGCTCCGACTGAGCCAAGTCCATGCGTGAGCGAGTCTCATTCACCGCCTTGCTCAGCTCCATCAACTCCTTCTC
Source organism: Bathygadus melanobranchus (assembly GCA_900302375.1). Classification (NCBI taxonomy): domain Eukaryota; kingdom Metazoa; phylum Chordata; class Actinopteri; order Gadiformes; family Macrouridae; genus Bathygadus; species Bathygadus melanobranchus. Next base: position 13,170 of record OMKP01012859.1, read on the forward strand.
TTTGGCCTGGGGGATAACGGTGTGGACTACTGTCAAAACATATTTATTGAGGACTCACCTCAACAAAAGTTCTACAGAGTAAGACCCATATCCTCAGTAGGAAGTCCAAATCAACACATTTAGCTAACAGATTTAGTTGACAGTCAAATAATTAAAAAGGAAGGACTCTGCAGACCAGACTCACAGGATTCGTTAGTGACTTGTTTAGACAGACAATGACGTAAGCAGGGAGGCGTGGGGGAGTATTTGGTGAGCTTAAGGTTCAAATACCTCTTTGTCCTGCTGTAGGCCACTAGTTTCCTCCTTCAGACTCTCCATGACCTCCTCTAGTTTCTGCTCCTCTTTGACCTGGACTTTCTCTTGCTCCTCCCTGCGAGCGGTCGCTTCAGCGATAGTCTTCTCACTGCTTGCTGGCACATTGCGCACCTCCTCCAGCTACACAGAAAAAAAACAAACAGCTGCAGAGGTTAGTAAAAATAATATTGTGTCCGGGTCAGAAACCGCACAACCACAGTGACCAGACTTGTTGAAGTGCAAGTTGAAGACATTTAATAAACTGCCACAAATGATGGCATAAAAGAACAGAAACAGCCTGCTTAATCTGAGCACGTGTAAAAGAAAATGCAATGAAGGGATTGGGAACAAGCAGAAAATAAATTGAGACCGATATAAGGATATTGTTTGATAGAGAGAAAGAATAAAAACTAATACATAGCACATATTGGCCAATTTTCAGATAGGAAGGTATATCACGCTTGTATTAAATTATGACGTGTTCAAAATCAACAGCATCTCCACATTTGTCTTGTTATAAGCTTGTTTCGTTTTTCCACACTTATTCGAAATCCTCTAATTGCCATTGATCTGGGGTCATTCTTACCGTCCGCTGCTGTCGTTTGAGGCGAGAGAATTTGACCCGAGGTCAACCAATCGGTGAGCTGTGCTCGAGCACGAGGCACCAGCACAAGATAGCGAAGGCACTGAAATGGCAGCTAGCGTTATCACTGCGAGTGAGCCAGTAAAAAGAAATCTGATTGCGGAGTAAAATAAGATTAGGGTTGTAAAACTGGCTTTATTCTCCGACACACGCAACAAAGGTAGAACGAATGAGCGACCTTTAGCATATATTGAATTTGATGTGCTGACTTTAAATCCTCAATTGAATGCCAGATCAAATTCCCCGTTTTCTCTCTTCCAAAATGAGCCCTACCTTTATGGCTTTATTCTCGATATGTGCGCAAAGCTTAGGCTATGTAAATACTGATGAAAGCTAGGTGCTGGTGGATTTCCTTCTTACACCACAACCTTAGAAGGCAGGTAAGATGAGTCCGAATGACTGAGGTCAAATTAGGTACATGCAGAATATGGAGAAGAAACAATACAATGCTATTGCTGTACTCAAGAAGGTTGGCTATGTCGCTCCATCTCCCGGTGAAACTACTTGTCAAAATCACCCCGTTTGAGCCAACCCATAGCCAGATATAATGATGATAATAGAATCCTTTCGGCTTATAGGCCTAGCCAACTAACACAAAATTACGAACAGCGAGCTTATGAAGGTCATAATTCATCGCTAGTCTATTACTCAAACATGCCTAGTAGCCTTATACTGGATTTGTTAATGGCTTTATTATGTATGAAACCAGAACAGGGGAAATAAGTGATTTGCAAACGATTGCTTCCACCCTGTGGCAGAAGAGAGCGCAGCACCTCATGGCACATTGGAGACTTATAAAGATGCACTCTCGCTTGATTAGAAGAGTTGGATTGTTTTTGTAAACATTCGAGAACCGCAATGGATATTGCCCAAACCTAGCACATATCAAGACTTACTAGGTCCTAGTTATGATTGCCAAAACAGTCTGCATCCCTGGTAGGACTGAGAAGGAGAACTGGGTTATGCATGTTTGTAGGCCATGTTTTGTAGGGTTAACTAGGGGTGAACCGTGAATGCGGCTGCTGGGAGTGTTACACAAGCCAGGCCATAGTTGACTACCACACAGCAGAACACTGCTCCCCAGAGGACTGCTCTGCCTCTGCCCAGCTCCCCCGCTCCCCGCCACACAGCCAAGGCCCCGGCCGCTGTGGCTGGAGCAGAGCAGGCTCGTACAGCGGGAAGAACGAGGGAGACACAAACGTGTAACCGGAGGTATTTGTGTGGGTGAGCACCCAAGTATGACAAAAGAAAAAAGAAAAAAGGAACTAGAATAACTGTAGCCTGTCACACAGATCAGCAACGTTTAGCAGTTACTTCACAGCCACCTAGTGGGCAACTAGGGAAGCTAGCCATCCTAGATACTTGTTTTATTGAGCAGTTTTTCAATCCCTAAAATATAATTTACATACAAAGAAAGGTTTCTTGGATTTTGATGGTAACAATAAGAGGTTAACAAGGGGTAATTGTTCCTAGATCTTTGTGTTATTTTTCATAATTAATTTGGCTGTTCTTCCATATTCCCACTTCTATACCAGAATAGTGTTATATGCTCTAAATTTCTCATGCCTGGAACTATTTAGTTCCAGGTTTTTAGCCAGTGATTAACTTGATTAATTCAGTTAATAAGTAAAGCAAAGACTACCAAGAGTGAGCAATGATTGTAATCATTGAAGCTCAATGGTTTATTACAGCATTAACAATTTGACTGCTTTATTATAGTGGTCAAATCATTTTCTGTGAAAATCTGGTTATTTCATTGGCAGCCAACAGTAACAGAAGTCTTAAAATTGACAGCCATGCCCAGCAACTGTCAAAACAACGAAGCGGTCAAGCAGACTCTCTCACTTACTCTACAAGTGATGCTAATAAATCTGATCATGGCTTAGGTTTATATCCATAGCCACTGATGGATGGAAAATGGTTTGTTTGATTACGCAATAGACCAATTACATAAAGGTATTCTGTAAACCCTGGGGAAATGCTCCCCGCCCCCCTCTAGGCATCAGAACAACAGACTGTGTGTTTTTAAGGCAAAGGAAATTGTATTTCTAGGGAGCATGTTTCACGATTGGCCAGTGGACAGACTGAAGAAAAAAAAAACCCATGACTTTTTCATCCCAAGTCACAGTGCATGCGAATATTTTGTTTATTTATGTGAATTGCTTTCAAAATTGTCTACAATTAGCCCCCTTAACTTATGGATTGGGAGCTCCTTTCCACGTCCTAGGCCTTCACAGAACTGAGACAAGGCCAAGTATGACAAATGGAACGATCATGGCCGACACAGGGAGACAAGCAGGAAAGCTAAGCGTGATTGAATCATTCACCAAGTGAAAAACCAACACACCTTCTCTTTATCCTTCTCCAGCTGCTTCTGCAGTTTCTTGCTCTTGCTCTTTGTGTGTTTAAGCTTCTCCCGCATTTCCACGTCCTGCAGGTCCAGCTGGGTGAACTTCTCCTTCTGGGTCTCGATGTACTTGGTCAGCTTGTTCTGTTTCCTGGTGAAGGAACGGCATGTTTGCTCATCCACTCAAAGTCGATGAGAGCAGCTTGATGATAATACAATAAATTAGAAACACAAACGTAATAGGTTTTGTGTATACCCAGCACATGTTGGATGTGAGATTGCGAATGATACTTTTCTGCTACATAGATCACTTCTGCAACTATACACGTCATGCGGCCAGCCATAGGTTAAGTGGGAAACGTGATTTGTGATGTGGACATCATTTTGTGGAGATTAGTTTGGTAAATGAACAGTGATGTATGGAGCTTACTTCTCCACATTTTTCAGCTCCTGGTTCATTTTCTCCATGTCCTCTGCCAGCTTGGTATTTTTCTCAGTCACCTCCTTGGTGTCCTCCAAAATCTTCCGCTTTTCCTCTTCTTTGTCCACCACACGCTTCTGCAGATTGTGCCTAACAGCAACACAAACAAAAAGAAAATAAGCCACAAAACCACATGAAACAAAGACATAGAACACTGCTACCAATTGGCAATTTAAACATTTGCACTTTTGAGCAAACACTGCACATATACAGGAAGTCCACAGATGGCCATGTAAGGGCAGTTGCAGTTCATTTATTTGCCAACTACATTGGCGTTTTGTCTCCGTGTTCTGAACTTTCTGTTGTGCCATTTCAAAACGAACAAACAAAGATGAATGGCAGGACAACAGTGGCGAGGGTGTACTCACGCATAGTACTGGCAGAGCTGGCTCTTCTGTCTGAAGATGTCATTCTCCAGGGTGAGGAACTCCACGGCAGTGTTCTTCTCGGCCTCCAGGGCGTTCTTCTCCTTCTCTACTAGTTTCACTCTGTTGAGCTGAAAGATCACAGATACTTTTATAATGTGCACACTTAGACATGAGATCGCTTGACCCCAGATATTCTACCAGAAAATGAAGTAAAATGGCAGCAAAATCACATAATACATTATGCCATCACTTACAAATAAGATTACATAAGTCACATCAACCTTGAATGTCATGCTCCACGATGTTTCAAAATACAATACAAATATATAATTTTGCCCAATATATTCAACATTTTAGCAATAATTTTAAGAGTTAATTTCCAATTTAATAGATTGCTGAAGTGTTCCAAGGATTAATAAAATTAAAAAAGCAAGATGCACAGTGTACACAAGTGGAGCAGCTTTAGTGGTGACAGGGTGGTGAATTACCTTCTCCCCCCTCTGTTCATTGAGAAGCTCAACACGGCGTGCCAGGGTGACGATTGGCTCCTTCAGGCGACAGGAGCCAATGATGTCCTCCAGATACTCCAGCATTCCCTCGTCGTGCTCCGTCTGGCCCTTTGGCTTCATCATGGCTATCTGCTCCACCTCACCCTGAGAGGAGGACAAGACAACACACAGAAACCCAGACACACACACACACACACGTAAATGCACACATGCACAGGAACCACTACAATATACAGATTCACAGGAAGAGAGGAAAAAATACACACAAAAATATTGTAAAATTATTATAAAATGTAAATGTTTAGAAAAGCCTCCATATACATTGAAATAACATGTCCAGGTCTCTCTCTCAATTCAGTTTCTCTAATCTCATGGTGCCACACTATGTACACCACACAAATGCTGTTAGAGGAGTACAAAGTAGAGCCACCCCCACACAACTATTTAGGAAATATAACGAAAATTATTACGTCAAAGCAAATTACAATAATGTGGCTTGCCTTGAACCACACTAACAAAAACATGCAAATGAAGTGCAATGCTTTTTTTTTTTAACTGATCAATTTAGCAAATTCGCAATGCTATCTATACAATGTACATCTTTTTAACTGTACATGGAAATATACATAATTACATAACTATGTAACACTACAACCAAGATGAATTACACCAGTTTAAAACAACACAAGTGCTCCACTATCCCTTTATTAACTTACCATAAGAGCCTTTTTATAAGGAAAGGGAGCATTCACTACTCATTAGAAAATACACATTAAGTTGGCTTGTTGAATTTCAACTTATTTTATTTTACATTTAAATGCAAAATAAAGAACAATAATAATGACTTCACAGAATACACATACATTTCCTTCCTACCTTCATGTTAGGTGGTGGTACCCAAGATAGAAGTTGAATGTAGAAAAATACAAGAAACCTCTGTTTTTTTAACATCTGTTTAAATAGTCTATTCCAGTTAACTTTTTATGGCATTGGTAGTCATGAAATGGAAAAAAATAGCCAGAGTATAACAATATCCAGAATGTTGTAGATTAAAATGCCATTGAATTCAAACACATGTGAATGGCCAATGTAAAAAGTTTCAGCTACAAAGAAGCTTAGCCTACATTTATGTATTTATTTATTTTTACAAGAAGCCAGTACATGGGAGTGGGGGTGGCCACATCATCCTCTGACCAGTGCACAAAATGGACATTTTCCCCTTACCAGAGATAGAAAAGTGACCTTAGAGCAAGCTAAAAACCTGTCATAATCATAATCACACCCTAGTCACAGAACAGAGCTTTTAGACCACCTTTCCCAATGTCTAAGCACACGTGACAATGTTAACAGGCAAGCATCCTGGTACATTTACAAACTCACTACAAATCCACAAGTGGAAAGTGAATGTATGCTTTCAACAAAAACAAATGTTTTGTGCAAATCAACCGTTGTGTACAACCATTTCATTCCATACCAAGATGAATCCTTCAGTAATTGAGTCATTGGACTAAAAATATATATGTACAAATAAAATGGTAAAAAAAATAAAATTTAAAACTTAAAATTTCACAAGGAAAAGAAGGCATGCATATCTGGATAGATTAGAACCAAAATGAGAGAACAGAAACGCAAGCATGTAGGTCATGATAATGGAGTGTGTGTTTGATCCGGCCACACTGAAGCAGCACTGCCAATATTGGGGTTGGGGTCGAGTCTCACACGCCAATATTTACGTGCTGCTAAAGCGTGGCAGGTACATGACCGGGGCATATTTCAAGCCATTCCCACTGGCAGGTACAGTCTACTGCCACAAGCAGTCAGCAGCATCTAGGTTAACTGCTGCAACTGCAGTCCTCGGGTACAATTGCAATATTTTCCTTAAAATTCTAAAGCAGCAAATAATGGTTTGCACCTTTTTTACAGTTTCAAACCATGATGCGCTGCTATAGCACTCTAAGGGCATGAGGAGTCTATACCCTCCTCTCCTTTATAGTGTAACAGACAAGCATGGCTTGGAGTTGGCCACTCTACATTTATTAGGTGAAAAGGGGTTTCCAGGGGGGCAGAGAAACCCGAGCAGCACAAATTTGACAGAATGGGTGGTGACAGCAGGATTAAAACAAAAACAAATGTGTAGCAAGTAAACGAGAATATAATTAATTACCTGTAAAATCAGGAATCTGTTGTGGTCTAGGTCAATACCATGGCTTCGCAGCAAAGTCCCCACATCTTTGAATGTGGCTTTCTTGCCGTTGATATGATATGCTGAGGAGTTGTCTCTGTTGGCAGTCCTGGAAACGTAGAACTTGCTATTGGGGATGACTTCGTAGTCATCTCCTTCCTGGCTCACATGGGGGAGGGGCACAAGACACAGAAAGCTACTTAGATCACAACAATGAAGGAAAGTACTGAAGAAGCAACATACGCCTCAAATAATGACACCAGGAATATTATAACTCTGATAGAAAGATCACAAGCAAAACCACACAGCCAAAGCATGGTAACATGAGGCCAACCACCCTAGAAAGCTTATGTGCCCAATCACTGTGTGTACAAGTGTATTTAATGACGTTGCAAAATAAAAACATTTTTTAATCATACACCATGCTCCCGTGGTATATGACGAGACTACAATAAAAAAATATTTATCCATTAGACTTTAAATGTTATAGTTAACAAATGTTCCATTTGTAAAAAAAAAAACTAAAAACAAAAAAACAGGAAAAGAAATCTGCCTATTCCACTATTTGAGTGTACATGTAGAATTTTATGGTAATCTGCCTCCAGCTGATTATAGAAGAAAAAAATGTTTTTTCACTATGTTTGAATATTTTATTCTGGTGGACAAAACAAATTAATAGTAGCATTAAAAAAACTACAACTTTATTAGGGTGTGATTCACAATACAAAAACACTAGGAATACAATATGGCCTGTGTGGGTGTCGTCTTCAGACTTTGACTCTCATGATTCTTTGTTTGAGTCATTAGTGCAACAATATTGACATGTGAAACACCATTACACAACGTTAGTATAGGGGGGAAATTATCCAAAAATGATTTGAATTTAACTGGAGTTGTGAATATGTAGTTAGGACCAAATGAAGACGGTGTGTGTGTGAGGTACCTTGTCACTAATCTTTTGAAAGTGCACCTCCACTGTGCAGCTTTGCACATCTTTGTGCTCATCGGAGCTGTGAATCAGCACAGAGAGCTTTTTTGATCTGATTTTTTGAGCTCTGTAGCCAAACACAAAGAGCATGGAGTCTATGACATTTGACTTCCCACTGCCATTTGGACCAATAATGCAGGAAAAGCGCTGGAAAGGAAGGTAGGTGAAGAAAATAAATATCACTAGAATAACAAAAAACAATATGACACATTTTCCATGCACATGTACTAGCAGATCTATCAGGAAAGTAATGAAAAACGATCAGGTGGCTAGATTAAAAGAAAGTCAGCACACCACTAACAAGAGGAAGATGCTCTCCTGCTCCAAATTAAAATGGTGTATTTTGTCATCTGCACTTCTACACCTATAACTTTTTCTATAGTGATTTTGTTTTATTAAAATTGACAAAATTACAATAATGTATTTATTACAAGTGTAGGGTCCACTCCAGAATGCTATATTGATACTGACAAACAAGGCATTTGAAGCAAAACAAAATTGACTTAAAATAATAAGAAAAATATCCATTTTTTTTATTCCAAGCAGAACTTCTATTAGTGGTCATATTGTTTTCGTACCTTATGGAAAGGTCCCAGAATCTGCTCACCAGCATACGATTTAAAATTCCTATTAACTAAATGCGTTATCATCAAGCGTGGAGCGCCCGGTTCATTGGTCATTGCGGGGGGCGGGGGTGGAGGGATGCTACCAAGAATCTCCTCCAAACTTCGACTATCAACCAGTTCGGCACCCTCCCCAAGAGACGCATCTGCGGCAAAAGTATTACTTTAATTCTTCATTGCGCTTCATTTCAGGTGGGGACGTTTGTATGTGGGGGAGGGGTGGCAGGGCAAAACAAACAAACAAAACAGGCAGTGAGTTGGACACAGTAGACGAACAAGGACACCGAGAAAAGTTGACTGTCTTATTTCTTTGTTCTTAGAAATAGGGTCAACGTGAAAAAGTATCTTCATCGTTAACGCATTAATCCAAAACAAAAACCCATACGATGAACCTCAATATACACAGTAAGCTATAGTCACTCCGTCGAGGATAAATAACTGCACAACACATTGTCATTAACACAATGCAGTCAGTCACATTATTAAAAGACAACGACTTTTACTTCGCGGCATAAAGTATAAATACTGTCACACGAAAATATTCCGACTATTGTATCTATTGAGTTCATAGATGCATAAACAAGCCATATAGTCGACATTTGTAAATAATCTCTAAGTTAATATACACCATACACTGCAGAACAAAACTATAGATACACACTACCAAGTTTCTCCATACCAGCACCCATCAAAAACACATAAGGCAATAAAGCCTCCACTAAATTGTCCTTATTCGATTTTAAAAATAGGTTGAATGTCCATTGTCAAGTATAAGAAAACAACATTGTGTTAAATATATTACCTTGCTCGTTGAAAAGATTGGAAACAACACTCGACGCCATCAGTTATCACCAAAAAATATAATTTAGATTTATTGATAACCGATTCCTAAAAAATAGCAACCTATCTGCCTAGATGTTGTGAATTAATGACAAAAAACGAAACGAACGCTGCCAACTGGCACTCATACTGCCTTCCATCAACGACACCCATCGCCATTGAGTGAACACAACTTATTTGGATTCAGAGACACCAAAACAGCCTTTGTTACTTGCCAGTTGTCGGCGGTGCCTCCTCTTTGCCATTGGAATTGGTTTCTTTAGGGGGTACACCCAGCTCGTCCTCGGAGTCATCCCGAGGCTGCGACCCTTTCCCTTTCGACTTGGCGGAGGCAGTAGAGCTCTTTGCCGTTTTTGATGGCATGATTCGAAATCTAAAAGGGATCATAGGTTTTCAAAAATAAATGTAAAAAATAATTCCCATGACTGGATTTTGTGCCTGTCAATCTTGCCCATCAATTTTACATAAACTACACTGTGGCCTAGCTTTGATTGTCAGGAAATGAGTAAATAACCAAATGCCCAATCAAAATTATTCGTTTTGAGTGGGAATATTTGTCAAATTGTCAGTATAACGCTAGTTGGCTTATACGTGTTGTCAGATAATAACGACGATTAGCAGCTATACACCGTGACGACTGCTTGCTGAATCCTGCAGTGTTTTTTTAAAGAGTGGTCAAATGTTGGTCCGATTGTTTTAATACGCCCCAACATTGGGACCCAGAAATGGTGAAAGTTTGTACTCCACTGAGACAACGAAAACACCATAAACCTGAGAGAGAAAAAGTAAACCGATCTATTTGGTGGAGAGTAAAAAAAAGAGAAGTGTCGTGTATAGCGATCATAGCTCTATTCAAACCAATCTGCACGGCAGTGGAAACATGTGTACAAGCAAGTCTTAATGTGACATAATGAAACACGCACTCCTTTCAACATCAGCGATGTTGTGCATGTACGGGGAGTGGACTAAAGGACGCGGCTAACCGAGTCACATTGAAACGCAAACGTCAGTGAAGGCAGCGAATGCAAAAAGAAAGTTAGACGGAAGTATTCGTTAACACCTTTCGACCAATAATGTCCATTACGTGGCTCGATTGAAAGGCCGAAACGACTCGATAATCGATAACGCCTTAAAAGTTACTCGTTGCAAGTAGCGTGTACTTTAGGTTGTTAAAGTAACGAGCAATCTGGGCAAATTGGCACAGTTTAAGGAATATCTAGCTGGCCAACTAATCTGTTTGGATATGTACCCAAACAACAGTTAACAATAAATGTAACATTGGGTACATTTATTACGTTGACCGAATCTTTGGCAAACTTTGACTAAACGCATACGTGTAACGCAACTCTTTATACTTCAACGTTTGGTCACAATCTGCAAGGTTACGTATACTTAAAAAAAAAAAAAACGTGTTTCAAGCCTGATGTCTTGTCGAGTTGCGTTAAATGTATTTAAGTGTATTTCGAGAACAATCGTAACGACCAAATAATCTTAAAACACATTGCAGAGCAAGCGTACGTTACACCTAAGGATATCCACATCCAGCAAATCGACCTGCCCGACTAGTTTCCCCCTTCTAAACCCCCTTTTCACTTTACCTTTCACTAATGTGTACGGTTTATTCCAAATATTTGCCCTCCTAAATTAGGACACAAAAAGTCTTCGTTCTCCAGGCGAATAACGTCCAGAAGTGTTAGTCCCGTGTCATTTTGAATCGCTTTCCAACTCGAAACCCTCACTTGTAAATGGCGCCTAAACTGCGCCGTCGAACCAAATTCGTTATAAACTGACGCAATGCACCATGGAACGTTAAAATGGCAGGGAGGAGGAGGAGGAGGAGGAGGGAAAAAAACACAAAATTCAAAAAGGGGGCGAGTGCCAGCCCTCGTGTGCCAACCGCGAGGCCTCGTGTAACACACACACACACACACACATTCGATATATATGAAGGAGCCCGATTCAATATTACAGCTGCCGCCAATACCACTTTTGACGTGTTTCGATGGTTTAATCGGTGGAATATTTGAAGTAGATTGTTATGGCAATAGCCTACATGTTCGAATGGTTGCCTAGTTACGTAGAGTTAAGCCCCGCCCAGATAAGTAGTTCACGTTGGTTTCTTGGGCGAAATATGAATCTGTTCGTTAATAGTTAGTGTTATTTTTGTTGACCCGCAATATATTGTTGCAAACAGTATAACTAAAACGAACCGTAGACGTTCTGTGAAATCGCGGGGAGAGCCGTTGCTAAGGAAGCGAGACCAGGAACTCTCGCGACAATTACAACCAAAGTATCCCAGATTTGCCACCTCTCCTGGTAGGTTACGTTAGAGCAGTAAGGGGCAGCAATAAATACCCGGTGTATGCGTTCTTCACGTGTTACATTCATTGATACATTCAGCCCGAGGTTAAACGAGCAGTAGTCGTATTGCGCCGGTTGTATTGAGGCTCTTCGGGATAGTGTATTGAATGCCCTATTCAGGAAGGTAAGTTAACGTTAGCTTCCATGTTTGACAGGGACGACTCGCTACGGTAGCAACAGTGGTGCCGTAGCAACGACAGACGGTCACGTCACCACATAAACACGTACTTTGACAGTACACTGGCGGCAATGATACTTGCATGTTGTAATACTGCTAGTTGCATTCTGTCTATTGTACAGCAAAGTTATACTGTGGCCGGTCAGCTGATAAGTGGTAGATGGTCTGCTATAACTTGTATGTGTTGTGTTTGTGCCCAACAGTAATAGCCTGCTACCATGAGATTGAAAACATCGCTTCTAAAGGAACCAAAACATATCCTTTTAATATTGCTTAACTCCAGAAACACGTCGCTCCTGAAATAACAAGGAGCCCATGGTGATTGTATTGGTGTCCGTTGTGCTAAATTAAATCATTGTTCACTGACCAGGCCAAATTCCTTGTAATGTGAAAATTACTTGGCAATAAATCCTTTTCTGATTCTGATTCTGATTCTGATTCAGTCTCATATATTCAGCAATATCTACGTTTTCTTAACACTAATCCACATAAGGAACTTGTGAGCTGTGTGGGGTGGACCACAGCAGATGAATTGTTCTCATGCAGTGAGGATCATCAGATACTCAAATGGAACCTACTGACCGGTGAGACCAGCCTTGTGGTCAAACTGCAAGAGGACATCTACCCCATTGATTTGCACTGGTTCCCCAAGACTGTGGGAGGCAAGAAGCTGGTGCAGGCGGAGATATTTGTCCTCACAAGCACTGATGGCAAGTTAAAACCCTTTTATTTCTTGGCAGGCCCATCTCTTTCACCCACACTACATAGAAATGTACAATGTGTTAACCCAGTGAACACATTTTGGTATTCTGCGATATTTAAGTAAGTGCCACACTATTATCTGAAGATTATTTGATTTAATACCGAGAAAAACAACATCCAGTTGTAGGCTATCAATATTTGAGTGAAACTGCTTAGAATTCAATGAAGGACCCAGTGAATGCCCTTCATTCTGTAATATGACGTTTAAGTTAAACAGGTAGGCACATATAATTAGTATAGATCTAAGATTTAAGGTGAGGTCGTCGGAGCATCATGGGTGAAATTGGGGGGGGGAGGCAGGGGAGGCAGGGGATGTGTCCCCACCATTATCCGAAGAGATAATGGTCCAGTGATCTGACTGCGGATGAAGTGGCTAGTTCTTTTATATTTTAACGTTTAATTGCATCTCTATTTGCCTTAAGCTTTACTCCCAGACATTGTGGAAACATGGTTGGCTCAAAGTTAACATAGGGTTTATGTAATTGGAAGACCCTACACCCCAATTGGTCTCCCCCACCCCCCACACACAAAGTATGACTCATTTTATCACCCTGGCAGAGCATGCAATCAATATTCGAGCAACTATAACGGGAAAAATGTAGGTGCTGAAGCACCACATTTCTACAAAACAACTGCACACAGTACAGAGTAACCTATATAAGTCAGATACATTTTTATTGGTGTGGTCAAGTGCATAGTGTGCATGGCTATTCAAACAATTCATTTGAAATGTGTTGGCATACTTTGTTTGACCCGGTCAATCATTTGTGGACATTTAGCTAATAAGGTGAACGAGTGCATTTTAATTTAAGTATTTATTTAGATGATATCATTTCGTCTTAGGTTTAATATATATGATGGTTGCACACATATGTGTAAAAGGTTCACAAATCTGATGGTGCATCAAAGATTACTTTCCCCGCTGCTTTACGGTGGCATAAAGACATTAGGAAACAAAGGGAGTGTGTTCACACATGTGAGGTGTAAACTCTTGTAACCTGTAGTGGCTTTGGGTGTTCTAGATGTAAACCTACAGGCCAGGGGTACACGGCGATGGCCGACAGCATGTGCTCCGAGCAGTAATGGCAGTGTAGGGTTGCACAAACACACCCACAAACAGCCAAGCAGCAATTTTCCCTGGCAGTAGTGAAAACTTTATTGGCATTTACTTCTGTTACGTTCTACTTCTCCGCGCTGTCTCACAGTCAGACAAATGTCACTCCTATTTTTGACGACTGTAGTGCCTATGCTAGCATGCCCCCGTGTCTACTTCTCTACACAACGCATTATCACAACAACTTGCACGTCTAACCTTCTTTTACACAGAGGTCGAAGAAGTAGCCGAGAAGTTCCTCAAACCAATATCTTTGTCTTAATATGACTTGGGATTGAGCTACAAGGGTTCAGAATAACACATTATGGCTTTGGGGTCACTGTTTTGGATGGCTTTGATATGCATGTGGTATCGCAGGGGACATTATATTACCCATTCCTCTGTTTTATAGCCCACTTAGATGAAAAATAGGAAAAGTGTTAGTCTAAAGGACAATATTTTTCCACATATAATAAAGTGCAGCATTTGAAAAGACCCTCGATTTTATTTGAAAAGAGAGATTGGTACTTTGTTCAAATAGAAATACATTTGCTATAAAAGTCTGGCATTCTATTATTTACATGGCGTCATAATATGGTAGACTACAGCACAGAATAACCACATTAACATTAAAACACATGCCTATTTCTTTCTTGTTTTTAACACGTGGTGACTGTCTTCAAATTTAAGTCCCAATGAATTCTTAAGATTTATACATGTCCTGTAATCCCTTCAGGCTGGCATGTGACGTCACATTTTGACATGCTATTGACAAGGTCAAGCTTGCTTGGCTCAAGATGTCAAGATGTCTAATTTGCTGCTAAGTGGACCGTGACATGTTCAAAACAACACATGGGCAATCTTAATTTGCTGTGATGTGAGCACCCAAATCCATGCAATTACAACTGGCTTTAACTCTCACAGCAAGCTGCTGAGGGTAAAGTAATGAAGTGGTTCTGTCGATTGTTGTGTCCACTCCAATCTTATTGTAGCTGCACATTGTAACGTCTAATACAACATAGTCATACATTCATGAACTACACCCCCTTTTAATTGCCACATCCAGCCAATGAAAAGGTGTTGTTTAGACAATGTTTATGGAACCTGTAGTTCAACAGAACAGATGCATCTCCCTATATGAGGTAGTGCCAAGAGACCCTTCTCACAACGGTGTCATCGTAGGACAAACTTAGGTGTCGCTTATAACAGTAATTATGCCTCTGAAACAGAGAGATATTTAGATAAACTCTTCATTTGGAACACAAAAATCTGTAATTAATATGTTGCAAAATGATTATTACGGATAAAGTGCAACTTTAATATACTACTAACAAAACCAGCACATAAGAAAACCATATACTTCAACACTGTTCTGTCCTTTCTCTATTGAAATGTGGGGAGGTGCTCTTCATGGTATATATGTATGCATGTAGAAATCCATTAGATGCTTTTTACATGTTTATATTGTGATATTAGTTAAAATGTCCTTTTCTTCCCATAATGAAGCCAAATCTGGGCATTATAAACACTACCTGCTTCTCTGAATCGGTGACATGTAGAAGAGAGTCACTTTCACTGTAGCGTTTAAATTTAGAAGTGGGAGTGAGCAGCAGCATGCTGATTTGCAGTTTGAGGCGACCAGAAATTACATAGGACATTTAGATTTTTTTAATAAGCTTGACCACAAATTATATGGTATGTCTAGTATCTTTGATAACTGTCTCCATGCCTGTCTAGCAGATAGCATATTGTGGTAATTTAAACAGCAGAAGGCTGTTTGGATTCTCTTTCACTCTTTATCTTCATCTATCTTCTCCTTCACTACTTTATCTTAAAAACGTTTTGTGAAAGTAATGTTGACCTTTTTATAGAGCATTTGTAACCTTTGCCAGCGTTGTTTTGTTCGCAAAATGTTCTTAGGAACTTACTACAACTCCTTTGCGGTACCAGTTGCATGACATCACTCACTTGACCTCCAACACGGACTCTGGACTAGACTAACAGTCCTCCTGCCTCTTGCTGCTGTGCAGGGGAATTTCATCTGGCTTCCAAGAGCGGGCGAATTGAGAAGAGTGTGGAAGCACACAAAGGAGCCGTTCTTGCTGGAAGATGGAACTACGATGGCACTGCTCTGATCACAGGTAAAAACCATACACTCGCTCTCTCTGTCCATGTAACTAATGCTTCATCACCTGTTTATGGCACACACAATTTGACTCACACACAATTTGACAATTTGATCATTGATCACACAGAATTTGATCATTGGTTTACCACCTAAACCTGCAAAGTGTGTGTGTGTGTATATATATATATATATATATTTCGTTATTTATTTTTTGATGATCTGTTTCTTTTCTTGTTAAGCCGGAGAGGACGGGCAGATAAAGATCTGGTCCAAAAGTGGTATGCTGCGTTCAACACTGGCACAGCAAGGTACAGACAACTACGAACTACGACACCCACTATGCCCTCACCTCTTGGTCCCGTGCAATAAAGATATCGAGCTGTTTCCTCCAGTTGGCCGTCTAACCTGTGCCTATAATCAACTTGAGTTAAATTAAATGAATTAAGATCATTTAATATCTCACACTCAACCACTGCCCTCTAGTGTGATTCAGTAGATATTGGCTTCAATAATGAACAAGTACAATGGTAATCATTTTACAGGTGTTATTGTGTCTGCTGCTCAAGTGTAATGATTTTGTGATTAATATCGACGTCACACACACACACACTCTGTAAATCAGAGTTTATTACTTCGATGTACATGTCACCTTTGCCAGTGTGGTGAAAGGAGCTGGTTTTGGGTGCATAGACCTCAGCAGTTTAAAGCAGGTTACAGCAATAAATAAATAAAAAATCAGGACACTACTCCATTACCCCCCC